>LTDK01000135.1:0-142729 GCA_001642415.1 Nematocida ironsii
GCTGAATAAAGCAGTGAGTAAGTCCCACCACTTAATCTCCTCTAAATGGACTGTCTCTATTGTGTATATTAATTAACAGACCAAACCAATAAAGATTTGTACATTTAACTCTCTCTCTCATCCTTTGCATCTTTTCTACTTTTTCTTCTCTTTTTTTATAAGTCTGTGTCTCTCACATACTTTAATTTCTAATTGGTGGTCATCTAATATATGTCATTTATGCCTAAAACATTTGTATACTTTGTTTCTGTCTTCTTTTCCATACACCAAGCTTCTAAAAATACCAGAAAACAGAGCCAGTCGCCTTTTAAATGCAAACTCAGTCTCTTCATATGCCCTAGATACACGTAGAATAGTCTGTTCTATAAACACTGCACACTAGTTGGTGTAGCTTATTCTTCTAATCCTATCAGTAAAGTATTTAATACAAGATAAATTATACACGGAATAGTATTTATCCTGGTCTACTATCCTCAATAGTGCTTTCCAGAATTCATTTCACATCTATTCAGTCTCTCTATTAATAGAAGACTAAACTCATGGAATATAAAACTAGTTTTAGTTCTTTATCCATACTTCATTCTATTTCACCAGGAATAGCCATTGATATAGCCATATGAAAAATATAAATATACGACCTATACATTCATATTTACAGAAATAATCTCCTTTATTACACACTCTTTGTTTATATTATATTCTTGCCATATGTTATTCTTTTCTTCTGTATAATATGCATATATTCTTTATTTTCTACTTTAAAATTTAAATTGTACTCAAATAAATATTCTAATACGAAAATAAACACATTTTATATTTTAATAGGAATATTCATTATAGCCTGAAATCTGTATACATATATAAATATAATAAAATATGAATTTATTCCATTCTTATTAGAATAATAAATATTACTAAACTTGTGATCACACCATCACACAGGCATGAAACACCAAGAGAGATCTATCTATGTGTCAGCTTGCACAGTTATTCTGCCAAAATAAAAGGTCAAAATTACAGAGCAGTATATCAACTTATGCCTATTTAACCTGAATTATTTCTTCAATTTATAGGAAGACTCATGGAAGTATTGCTGACATACTTTGGTGCCTAGTGCTATTATAAGTGTACTATTAAGACTTGGAGTCTATGCTGGATTGGACTGCTTCCTAAAGATAATAAAGAGCTTTATTATTTCACTCTCTTCTTTATCTGGAGTACATAGCAGGGCAGTGATGGTGTTATTCCTCATGAGTACGTTAAAACAAATTGAATATTTCTCATAGAATATCTCTAATTTTATTATTTAAAGGTTAAATAATTTATCCTATGCAAAAATTAAAAATTACTATAAGACAGTTAAAGAAGGCAGGTGTTATAACTGGGCTGATCTGTATATGTATAGATATAATTATATGTGGTGGATTCAAGGTAAAGTACAAGAATAAATATGCTTATTCACCGTATAATCTAACATTGTCACCTAGAAGTAATAATTTAAATTCAATACATAGCACCGATATAAATGAGTTAATACTCCAGAAGAACATGCTTAGTAATGCCAATAGTAAATTACCTTCGATGAACAATCAATCAGAGATAGAAGTAAATTTGCCATTAGATCTATCTAATTCTTCTGAAATGCATAGTAGTGTTAATAATAAGAAACCTTCTGATAACAATGTTCAAACAATGAAGTATACAGATGCAGACCACTCTAATGCAGCCATTACATATAATGGCGTAAATGATTCAACTGCAGAAGTATACGGTCTACCAGTAATATATACTGATATTGATCATAATCCTACTAATACACTTTCTAGCAGTAAAAAACCTATTATAAATTGTAAAATACATATGTGTATAAATGACCACCTGTATGTTATACGAAATTATACTAGCTACATAGAAAACAATGAAAATATGATTTTTTTGCGTTCTAGTAAAGATTCAACCATAAAAAGAACATTTGAAAAGTCAAAACAAGTAATTGAGGCGTGGAAGAAAGATACAACAACAGATATTTGGACGATGGTTAAACACCTGTGCACAGATTTTTCTTCAACAATGCGCCTTTTAAATAATATAGAAAGCACAAATCCTTATATTAATAATATGCCTAACCCATTTTGTTATAATGGATTTCTAAATGATTTGACTTATTACATTAATAACTATGGGCAGGCTGTATACCACCAGCAAGAAATTCGTAATAAAACTTATAGAAAAAAAAAAGAAACTCTTGGGGATATATGGATTAATAAAGAAATAAATATATACTGCTGTTGTAGTGGTATAGACAGACAAATAGCTACTGGAGAAGCAGATGAGGATATAGAACTAAAAAAGAAATTAAACACCATTTTCTACATACCAGAAATATATGAAGACTTCTATAAAATACCACTGGATGTTGTTAGCAGATTTTTCCAGGAGTTTGAATTACAAACCTATAAGAGCTCTTCACTTAATAATAATCTTAGGCATAAATTAATAGGAGTAAAACATATTATAATATATCTCATATGCATAGCACAGAAAGAAGAAATAATGGCAAACCAGTTATATAAAGAGGTCAAAAAAATTAAAACACTTGAGAATAACAGCAGAACAATAGAAAAGTTCACTGCAATAGAAGTGTATAGTCTAATATACTCTATAGTAGGTCTTTTTTATAAATATTTTGGAATAACATATAAATTAGACAGCTGCCAACAGTATAAGATTAGGAATAGAACTCCTCTGTTGCATATAAATAATTTGTACAGTCGACGAGCACATACCAAAGCACTGGGATTCTATGTCATGACCGAACAAAAATATCTTAAATTCTCTACTACACTAGTAGAAACAAATGAAATAGAAAACAGCGAATATGACCGTATTGTTAAAACAACACACACAATGAAGGATTCTGCTTTTACAGAAGATAATGCACTACTATGTGTAAAAGACCACTACCACGTGCAATTTGTAGATAATGTAAAGCATACGATTGAAATAATTCATCTTCCGTACTACATACACGAACAAGAAAGTGGTGAAATTAAAAAACACCAACCGTATGCGATTCACTACATAGTAGTTTGCCTAAAGCTGATGTTTAACGTAGGAGTAAATTCTTTATATTCGAAGCTTGGAGACATATACCCATTCAAATACAACAGAAAGAGTAAAACCTGGTCGTTAATAACCAAAAGATCAGAACTAAACAAAACAGTGGAAATGATAGAGAAGGAGGACTGCAATGTTGTATTCTACTACATTAAGGAAAAAATATATGAAACTAAATTTTGCTTTGCCCAATTTGTCTATTCACCTGAAGTAAGAAATGAAGTTAATGATGAGAATATTGACAAGCCACGAATTCCTCTGTTTCTTCCCATATTTATGGTTTCTGCATTTTCACTAGGCCCATACAACAAGAGTACTATTAATCGTAAGGTATTTAACCTATATCATTTTACAAACTTGAAACCAATCAAGTATATACAGACTTATATAGTCTCTTTTAACAGCGAACTTCCCTTTTCAGACGTACAGAAAAAGATTTCTAACCTATTGTTGCTAAACAGGCATATGAAAGAAAGTGATCTAAACTACGTTATTAAACACTATTACAGTGACTTTTTTATACGAAATTCAACAGATTTCTATGAAGACTTCCACTGTTACTGCATGGATATTCAACAGGAAATAAATAAGAATTGTGATAGTGTTGTTATAACTTGGAATGTGAGAAATTATAGCAGCGTGTATGAGTATACAACATATAAATTTGACAGTAAAATACAGGATGAAAGAACTCACTTAGGAGCTATTAAACAGCCTGCTATTGTTTCGTTCATTAACATGCTACAAAATAAAAATCCATCTATGGACATGGCAATGTATGGGTATTGCATATATAAGACTAACTGTGATAAGGAAGATTATAAGACGAGTGCTGTATTCTGCCTTACAATGAAAGACCTTTTAGAAAGACTAAACACATACTTGATTGATCTAAATAAACAGAAGGAAATAATTGATCCTATAAGTGAAAAAATACTATTTCTAAAAAACTATGCCCCGAAATTCATTCTGAAGGATATTTCTAGTGCTATTATGAATAGCACACTTGAACAAATTAAAAATAGTCCACACGGAATTATATCAGTAAGAAATAATAATTATAATGGATGTAAATACGGCATTCATTACGATATTATGAATTTACTGACTTACGATAGATCTATACCGCTTGAACCGTATAAATAAGACATAATAGCTCATCAAAAGAAAATTCTAAGACAAAATCCTATTTATTCCTTACCATGTTTTAATAAACTAGTATAAATAAATTATATTCAGTATGTGATACAAAAGTGATTTAAACCCTTCCTCTGTATATTATACATTTAGTATGGAATACACTGCCTGTTCACATTGTATATTTCAATTATTTCCTGAGCTTGTTATAAAATACACTTTAATCAAATCACATGGTAATTCTTAGTCATTATGGATATATTCTGTCTCAAATAAAGCCATTTTAAACCTTTGCATCGTATACATACAAATCTATAATTTCGGGTTATAAGTAAATAGAAATATTCTTGTATTACACTAAATAAACGTGTACACATAAAAATATATTATTATACTTTTAGTAATCATCTCCTATGGCATTCTCATAATAAAATAATTAAATTTGGAACTCCATGTGATAAAAATGACATTTTAAGAGTAATTTAGGAATAATTATGCATTATTGGGTTTATTTGCTTATGTACTGCGTGCTGACTAGTTCCTTAACAGGGCACTTCTTTGGTTCATTTTGTTTTACATATTTATGGTTTCAGAGAGCATTCCATGCTTAAGAATAAAGCGAAAGACCTCTACACTGTTTATAGAAGAAGGTGCAGATTCTAAAATAGGTGTAATCGAATTCTTCAACTGATCAAGATTCTCTCCTGCATCAATTGCTGCGAATATACTTTCTAAAGTACTTCTATTCTCTAAAAAAGTATTCTCTCTTTTTATTTCTCTGGCTTGTAGTTGTAGGATTGTTTTATCTGTCTCAGAGTGAGTGATGGACAGTGATTTAAGTCTGGTCTCCAGGGCATCGCTTATTTCTGTATTAGGTGCTAAAAGTAGGCTCTGAACAGTCGGGATCATTTGGCATGAAACAATACAAAAAACTATTTGTAAAGAATAAAACCATCCTATTCTTTGCCGTCTTCTTAAAATAGAAGAGTTTCATGATGATACAGGTGTGTCACAGTGGAATATATATGTAGAAGCAGTTTACTGAAGTATATTAAAACATGGCAGAGAACACAGATGCAGGTAAAAGTACACCACAGGAATCCACAGGTAAGGGCAGTTTCTCAGAACAACTGTCAAAAATGAGTAAAACAATGAAAGTAGCATGTATTATAGGGCTTATAGTATTACTTGCTTTAGTTATTGGTCTATCCGTATTTATATTAAGAACAGTAGTTGGAACAAGTAAAAGTACAACATTGATTGGATCAACTACAATGGATAAACACACAAATGCAGTTGACAAAGGTGACGCAGGCCAAGAAAGCTCATCATCCACAGATGATAACCCAAAAAATTCCAAAAAGCCTAAGTCTGGCAAAAAAGGTAGAAAGAGCAAGGGTGCTTCATTAGTAGGAAGAACCGCTGGTTCATCAAAACTTGCAGGCGCAGAAGACAGTAAAAAGTCCACAAAAAAGAAAGGTGGGAGCAAGAAAAAAGACAGCAAAGCAGGTTTAATTCCAGGAAATAATGGAACATCTCAACTAAGCAATATGCTGGGAGTTAATGACATCAGACTTATAGAGGCCAAAGAGAGTAATTTGGTAGAGTCTTCAGCTAAATAGGGAAATGATCAATAAAATATGGATTTTTAATTAAAGTATAAGAAGAGAAGGTATTTTTAATTCAATTCAAAGAATAGATTTACATGCATTATTCTAAGAGTACGCTTAAACAGCTCTAAAAATACAAAAAAAATGAAATATTCAAAAAGTGTTTATAATATAATTTAGAGAAGGAATAGCAAAGAATAGAAATTCTGTCATAATGACCAAAAATCAAATAGGCAGAAATCCACTGGTTATACACAGTTATATCCATGTATAAAGCATACTAGAACTGTCTTATTTTCACATAATGGGGTTTAAACTGTGTAATATCATAAAACAGTATTACTGTACATTCGCATAGTTCACAGAACAGGGGATATTCTTTAGCAAAGAAGCATTGCATAATTATATTTCAATTTTGGGTTATTTTCGGGTGGAAAGCAATAAAACTTTTCCGTTTAAATTAAATTTTTATGAGTTATATTGGCTATAAATTAGTGGATGGAGTGAAAACCTATAAACTATACGATTCAGAGGTAAAGTCAGATATTCTGCCAGCACACCCTGCCAGATTCTCACCAGATGACAAATTTTCAGAGCAAAGAATTAAATTAAAAGCGGAGCACGACCTCCTTCCAAAGCCAAGCACGAATTAATAAAGAGAATTACGTATATTTTTCTTTTATGCTGCAATACTTCACAGTGGAGTACGACGGGTATACCTACAAGAAAGAAGAGGAGAAGAAGGAGAAGAAACCTTCTGGATCTCATTATTTGGTGAACATGCTCTCACTTTCTACGGAGAACAAAATGGAACTGGAAAGAATAATCAACAGAATGAACACAAAAAGCAAGTGGAAAGATCTTTCGGATAAGCAAGAGAGGATGTATTCAAAAATGGAGAAGGTTCTTTCTAAGCTAAGAGCGTACACTCCGTTCTCTGTTCCCTTTTTGAACAAAGTAAGTAAGAGAGAGGCCCCAGAGTACTACAACATGATACAAACACCGATGGACTTGGGGAAAATGGGAAAGAAGCTTTTTCTTCAGGAGTATTCTGACATAGCAGGGTTTACCAGTGATTTAGACCTTATTTGGGAGAACTGCTTCCGGTTTAACAATACACACGGGAACGTATATGCAATGTACGCACAGAAAATGAAGGAGAAGTCACTGGTTCTTCTGCAGGATTTATTTTCAGAGCGAGAGATTGAAATTGAAGAGAGTCCAGAAGTTCTCTCGCACTTTCTTCACTCAGAAAAGTGGAGGAAGGAAATGGTGGCTACTCGAGCAGCAATTCTTCAAAACCCAGCAGAGTTCACACAGAAAAGAACACCAAAGGGAATGCATGAGTACTGGAAAAAAGAAAGTGAAATTATCCGGCTAATGCAGAAAGAGAACCTCCATGGGGACGATGGTACTTCTTGGATATTAGAGGATCTAAAGGAAAAGCCATCTTTCCTCTATCTACCAGAGTACACACATTTTTACAATAGTTTTCCCATCACTGAGGAAGATGTACTCAGTATACCACCGCCAGCAGAATACACACTGGGGAATATACATAACAGAGGGTATGAGAGATACGATAAAAATACGTCTGCATATAAACTGGGTGAGAAGCTTTCTCAGTCCCATTGCGTACACTATATGAATGGGGTATATACAAACGACCAAATGGAAGTCATACCAGATATAGAAATAGGCCGACCAGAGGTAGTGGCCATACTAACCCGAATTGTCTCCCTACAACTGCTTGCTATAGGATTCACAGCAACAGAGTCTTCTGCCCTGGACATTATTGTTTCACATGTTCTTAACAGGATACAGACTACAATCTGCCAAATCCGACGGGAGCAGACTAATATTCTGAATACGGACTGTGAAAAGAGCGAAAGAATGAACGCCCTCATAAAGTCTGTAATAAAAGTATTTGAAATCAGAACAACAGAAGTACCGTCTCCACAGTTCTTCTCAGAGGAAGAAGAGAAGACAGATGAGGATTCAATGATCGACATAATCTACTCAAATGCAGAGGATGCAGATTTAGACGAGGATATTCTATAAAGTACTTAGTAAAATATTTTCCAAAATATTTTATGCGTGGTGTGCTGAAAGTCCATAATATAACGTTCAGACAGATCAATCGGAATCTGATAGAAATGGCATTTGAGCGATACGGAAAGATAAAAAAGATAACCATGCCCACCAGAAGGGACAATTATGCTTTAGTAGAGTATGCCGCGGAGGAAGAGGCAGTTAAAGCAAAAGATGCATTAGACGGAACTACTCTATGCAGCATACACAGAAGAACAAAAGCAACCAAGAACTCTCTAAGAGAGTTCGTATGGAACATAAGCATTCTAACAGAAGATTTCCTGTGGGAGAAGGATGCATCAGAAAATACCACAGAAATAGAGAGAGAGATTGTAAAACAGAAGAAAAAGAATCTTTTCTATGTTGAGGCAGTGGGTGAAAAAATAACTCACACAGAAAATGTAAGGCAGAGACCTATTATACAGGAAATAGAAAAATCCAAAGATCAATAAATACATAAAGTACCAGCTAAACAAGGCCTAACCTGAAATTCACTATAAGAATAACCGAATAAAATTCTCTTGTTAATAATTATTATAGGAGTACATTTCAGTTATTTCAGTTATTTTTCATATTAATAAATTTACTATAAAAACCGTTAAACTAAAAAATACTTAATAACCAGAAATTTATACCATAAAATATCCAAGTATACTCACATGTATCTTATTCCATAAATATTCTTAATATTCTACTTATTAATGAATATAAAGGGATTAAACTTAAAATACCATAGAATTATCATTATTGTGTTTATAATAAACCTGTACTTTTCATTTTTGATTACAATTATAAATGAACACCTTTTGATTTTGAATATTTATTAATCATGAATAAATCAGTTAATAATATACTATATACATAAGAATACTTACTGATATATCATAACAACCATATAATATGACTAATTATAACGTATTTCTGATTATATACCAGAAATTCAATGTATTCATTATAGTAAATAAGATAATTCACAGTATAAAAGTATAAATTTCCATGTAAATATAAGATATAACCAGATATACTACATGCATACGTTATGTATACCATATATATAACGTATAACCCAATATAACCCAAAATATGGAAATATTTTAATTATGGTTTTATTATACATAGAATAATACAGAATTATATCCAATAGCGTATAATCCATATATAATGTATACCCTAATATATACAGATATAATAATGGATATAACCCAATATACCCCTAAAATACTTATTTATTCTTATGATATACCCATTCTTAATGGATATTCTTGAATTTCTTGAATTTCCTGTATATTTATACTTTTCTTTTATTTTCTATTTATTTTCTAAATTTTACTCCCCTGTAATGGGAAGAAGACCCGGAAGATGCTACAGATACATAAAGAACAAGCCATACCCAAAATCAAGATTCTGCCGTGGAGTCCCAGACTCAAAAGTATCAAAATATGATACTGGTAAGAGAAAGGCAACTGTCCTTGAACTGCCAATATGCACGAATTTAGTGTCCCTTGAGAGAGAGCAAATATCAGCAGAAGCCTTAGAAGCATCCAGAATTGCACTGAACAAGTACTTATCCACCCATTTGGAGAAGGATGCATTCCACTTTAGATTGAAGGTGCACACACATCACGTCGTAAGAATTAATAAAATGTTGAGCTGTGCCGGTGCTGATAGATTACAGACAGGAATGAGAGGGTCCTTTGGAAAGCCAAATGGAAGAACTGCCAGAGTCAACATTGGACAGGTCCTTATTTCCGTAAGAAGTAAAGAAGGCACTGAGGAGAAGGTAAGAGAAGGTCTTAGAAGAGCAATGCACAAGTTCGCTGGTAAGCAGGAGATAGTCGTCACTGACAAGTACGGATTCACTCCATACACCACAGAAGAGTTCAACAGGCTCAAGGAGGAAGGATCACTCCTCCCCATGGGAATTGGTGCAATGGAACTTAAGAAGAAGGGGCCCCTCATGGAGTACATCAGAAAGGCATCAATGGTGCTATAAATAAAGCTGCTCGGATTATTTATTTTGTGTTTTCGGGTATCACTCGGTTAGTGTGTGCTGGTGTAGCAGAATTTATTATGCAATGTGTTAAAAGTAATGGATGTACGTACTAGAGTGGAGAGTATGATATTCCATGGTAATACAGTATAATATACATGTAATTATGATTTATAGTGTGTTTTGCATGTAACCCATGGAAGAAGTGCACTGAGAGTCCATGAATGCAGTATTACAACACAATACTCAGAGAATTTTACAGTACTTATGATGCACTGTGTAAAATATTATTTTAGAATATCCACATGAATAAAACACAAAAAATGACAATAATATAGTACACAATGTATAAAAAGTAATGAGTGCGTATGGACACAGCAATAAATACGACTATGTTTATTATAGAGTGAATTATTTTCGAATACCCGTGATAAAAATAAAAAATGCGAACTCTCGGGCTCGAACCAAGGACCTTTAGATCTTCAGTCTAACGCTCTCCCAACTGAGCTAAGCTCGCACATTAATTTGAGTGTTTATAAATTATACTTTTATATACACTATGCTATTTATTTTCTGTTTTTTGTTTTCTCTATGGAATGTGAATATTTCAAGCAAGGCAGATGTAAATTCGGAGCGGCGTGCAGGAATAAGCACGTCCTTCCAGAAAATGAAAAAGCCCCCGAAATACCGGGAAATACCGTATATGGAAATGGCTATGCCCAAATAGGAAATAGTTCTTATGGTGGTAATAGATATAACCAAATGGGAAATAATTATGCATACGGAAATGGAAATATGCCGTATATGGGAAATACTCAATTCGGCAATAACAGTGCGCCGTATATGGGAAGTACTCAATTCGGCAATACTCCATCACAGCACAGTATGAGTACACCGTATATGGGAAGTACTCAATTCGGCAATAATAGCACACCGTATATGGGGAGTACACAGTTTGGAGGGATGCAGGGATATATGGGAAATACTCAATTAGGAAATAACAGCAGTCCATATATGGGAAATACTCAATTAGGAAATAACGGAAATAACGGAAATAATTATCCACAGACTCCTCAATTTGGGAACATGTACACATCTCCTGGTGGACAGTTTGGGAATAATCCTGGGATGGCTCCTGGTGGACAGTTTGGTGGTATAAATACACAGCAGACTGGTCAATTTGGAAATATAAATAACGGAAATATACCAGAAATGTCCCAATTTGGAAATACACAGAATATGCCAGTGGTTACTCAATTTGGAAATACAAATAACGGAAATAACGGAAATATCAGAGAAGTACCACAATTTATGAATAATCCATCCGGTCAACCATCTGATAATCAATTTATACAGGATCAATCACATACACATACACAAAATAATAACCACCACAGTAATAATGATTCATACGGGCTTGGTCATATTCCTACAACACCTCCTATATAGATATACAATAATTATTACACACTGAATAATAAGTATTGTCACTAAAACACAGTAAATCCAGATATAAACAGTGACTAAGTATTCCATGAATTTTTATACAGTGTATTAATATACATGCACTGTCTTCCGTATATATTCCTTAATTAAATCAAATATTACTTATTACATAATAACTAAATAGTCTTATCTTGTAAATATTTTTATTTATTTTATTATATGCAGAATAGAACAGAGAAGGAACAAGAAATGAATATTAAAAGAATAAAGAAAGGACAAGAATCGAACTCACCTGAAAATATTAAAGATAAAGGGAAAGATTGGGGGTCGAACCTGGAAAGAGATATTGGGATTATTAAAGAGAAAGAGGATGACAGTGCAAGTACAGAATATAATGATACTGAAAATATAAATATTATAAATATAAAAAATAACAGAAGTTTTTGGGAGTCGAACTTGTCTTCTAATAATACTGGGTTACAGAATATTAAAGAAATAAATGAAATAAGTGATATTTGGGAGGAGGACTTACCTGGTACGAATATAAATATTAAAGAAAGTATGTTGAAATGGGGATCGAATTCTGAACCTGAGATTAAATCAGACGAGAGTATATTAGAGAGTAGTAGTTCTATTACAGATATAAACAGGAGTATTAATAAGTGTAATGAATCAGATACTGTACAGAGTAATAATAATGTACAGTGTAATCCTAGAGTAATTAATATGTCTACTACAGAAATTAGTCCAGATACATCTGGTTCTTATATACAGGGTGGAGCACCTTATAATACGCCTAAGACACCTGGGAAGAAGAATCCATTTAAGTACATTCCTAATGTGGAAACACCGTTTAACTTGAAAATAAAGAAGTACAGGAATAAGAATATTTCTATGTATGGTAATAGTACTACACGCAGTAATACCATAAAAGATAATACTGTATGTAGTAATATGCCAGAAAAGGAGGATTTAGAAGAGAAAGACTGGTTTAGAAAGAAGAGAGGAGGAAGAAAAGGGAAACCCATATCAAAAGCAGCACAGAATTTAATTGATTCAGGAGATATATGTTGTGAGAATTATTTTCTAACACATTTTCAAGTTATTTCTACATTATATTCAGGGGACTACTCTGAAGTATTTCTAGTGAAGGAAATCCCGTGTGAGAACTGTAAAAATATTGAAAAACTGCCTAATCAAGAGATATTACCCGAAGAAGAAATGACACTGGACAGTATAAGAATGTCAAATGAGGAAATAAGTGGAATATACGAAAAAAAGAACATTGTACCATCACCCAACAGAGAAGAATCATTTTCTATTAATAATAAGAAATCTTCTATAAGTAATAGAAATGACCAAGTTGAGCAAGAGGAGTGTGGTAGAGAAGAAATAGTGCGGACAGAGCAGGAAAAACAAGAGGATCAAGCAAAACCAGAATTAGTGGCAAAATATCATAGTGAAGATATTTTGAAAGGGCTTAGTCTGGCACCTTCTCCGAATGAGAAGGTTGAGCACGTGCTAGGACAGCCTACTCTGTTTAGCTTTCCTAATAAAGAGATTGCTAGACCAGTAAATATTCCGACTTGGTCGAATTTGCTTAATAGAGAAATTATAAATGCTGGGTGGCTCTCTGCTTTTCCTACTGACAGTAGTACTAACAGCTCGTTTAGTAATGCGTCAAGTCTTTTAAATAAGGAAATCTTTTGGCATAATAATAACAACAATACGCTTGCTTGGCCTACTCTGTCTAGTTTTCCTAATAAGGATGTTTTACAGCCGGCAGACACACCTACCTGGTCTAGCCTACTTAACCGAGAAATTCTAAACCTTCCGATTTTAACTGCTTTTCCTAATAAGGAAAGTTTAATGCTCCCAAACCAGGCATTTATTACTCTTACTCTATTACCTCCTTCTCACATATCTATACCTACACCAGTTACTATAACACTGCCAAATCCGGTAATATTTCCTAATATAGCAAATATACCATGTTATAGTATAAAAATATCCAAATTGGGGAACACAAAAAAGGAAAGACTGTTCAGATTAAAAGAACTAAAAATCCTTCTTCGCTTGAAAAACAACAAGCACATTGTGGAACTTTCTCACAGCTGGGAAGAGAATTCTCTTCTTTTCTTAAAGATACATTACTATAAATGGACATTAAAATGTATTATACAACAGAAAAAAAACCTACCAAATATAGTAAAGTATCTGATTTTACTTCAGATACTTGCCGGCCTAAAGGCAATTCACACCAGTAATATTATTCATTTAGACATAAAGCCAGAGAATATCTTCATTTCAGATACTAACACAGAATTAGTCATAAAAATAGGAGATTTCAGTATTTCCAGATACATTTATGATAAAACAGAAATAGAATCAGATGGAGACAGACTTTACATGGCACCAGAACTATTAAATAATACATGTACATATAATAGTGATATATATAGCACAGGAATACTCTTTTTGGAAATACTTTTAGAAATATTTCCTATTAAGGAAAAGAACAAAGATAGAACCTTAACAGAAAATGAAATAATTAATACAGACAAGTTATCAGAAGATACTAAGGCAAATACAACAGAAATCAAAAATACCAACAAAAATTTTAATGATGAAAACTCTTCCTCTAATCTGCACAATGCGCACAATACGCATATGGCTGGTATAAATACAAATACTAAAGAGAATACTGAAAGTATAGAATCGAACTTACCACATATTAACACAGAGATATACAATATAATACAAGAAATGATACGGTATAAGCCAGAAGATAGACCAAGTATTAATAAAATCATAAAAGCAATAGAAAAACAGCTAGAAAAAGAACATCCAAATTAACCCAAATATTATTATAAATAAATCTAATAAAATTTAATAAATTTTCATTTTTGTTTAAATTTATAAAAAATAAACCACAGGAAGAAGCACCTTGAGAAATTTATTAATGTACAATAAATCAGAAATATTTAAAGAAAATAAAATAAATGTTCTATAAGAATAAATACAATAAATAATTAAATATTCATTAAAATTAGAAATTATATAAATAACCTAAAATAAGCATATATTGTATTATTTATACATAGTAATAATTATTGGTATAGTTGGTATATTGGGTGTATCCTATGTTTATAGTATCTGTATTTATATACTATGTTCATGTATTGTATATAATCATTAGTATATGTTATACCTGATTAATTATTGTATATATTATATCTGTATTCTTTTGAATGAAATCAGTTTATTAATATATGATTTAGGGGGTCTTAAATGGATGATTATTAAGTACCACGCACTCGTACCATATTTATGTGTTTGTATGATGTATCTGATTATATGGTATATTTATATTATTTTTACTATTTTATATATTTATTAAAGTTAAATATTATTAGTGTACAGAATATTATTTATTTTATTTTCTCATAAAATAAAAAAAGAAAAGGCATAAAAAGAATAAATTATATAAGAGAAAAGAAAGTGTATAATTAAAGTATAGTAGTATATTTAACTTATTAAAAGAATCAATTATTGTAACTACTGCTATACTATGAAACATACTAATCAAATAGTGTACCAATCAAATTGGAGATAGGCGCACTATCTCAAGTGTCGACAAACAGTTTGGTCGATGCGCTTTTTGGGGGAAGTTACCTAAACACGCATGGAGGACTATGTTCCGGGATTATCCCGAGACTAGGGCTCAGTGCGTAGACCGTAGCGTGAGTACGACTCGCGCGGTGGCACGCTATCTCGGTGCCATCATCCCATTGAGGAGTGACCTTATAAGGTCCTACTTTGTAAGCCACGTTCATCCACCCCTAGCAGTCAAAGACATTAACTTGTTACAGCCGCCCTAGGGGCACGAGGAACAGCTTAGAGGTGTAAGAAGAGAGCGTGGCGCTCGGCGTCCATCTGCTCGAGGCCCCTCGAACCTTATATTAATAAACTGATTTCTATTAAAAAAAACTAGAATTAGTTATTAAGAAACTACAAAAAATAAATAGTTATATTTGTTGTATGCTAAGACTAGCATTTGTGTAGCATGGCATGAGTTATCGGAATGTTTACATAAGCATTACAGCACAGATTAAATCAGAAATTATTGTTGATACAACAAGTTAACATAAATTAAATTGATTATACAGGTTATAAATACGTATACAGATTTAATAAAAGTTAAAGTTTAAGAATGCCTTTTCCTAAGAAAACACCCCAAATTATATTCTAATAGGCTATTTTATTCCTCATTGATTGGTTTATTATTAAGGGGGGAATCATATAAATTAATTATTTTTTATCACTCTATGATTATTAATAATAGATCAGTCTATCAAGCAAAATATGTTCTTTTATATACTATAATCACTGTGTTATTAATATCAGAAATATTAGCCAGTAAAACAAAAACAAATACACAAAGAGAATATGTAAGATATAAACAAAAAATTGAACGAGAAAAATCTTCTTTAGGCATTCAATCTGTTCTGTCTGGTATAGGTATGGTATTATATAATTTATACATGCACTCTCTTTCCATTGATGGACTGTTGTTATTCATTATACCATGTATAATTAGCAGTATTGCTGGTGTAAAAAGTTCTATTCTATCAAGCGGTAGAGAGTCACCCCGATCACAATCAATATTTTATTATATTAATGCTTCTCTTATTACAGCAATAATAGGAATGTTCTTTGTTACTTGGCTAGTTCCTGTTAATATCCCAAATCACTCATTAATAACTATATTATATGGAATATTTGGTATATTGAGTATATTTGGTATATTATTATCACATAATAGAAATTATAAATATGCAGCAGTAGGTCCTAATTATAATATTACCAATAATATTAGAATGTTTTATTATACACTAAGTGTATTGGTAATAATAGTGGGATATTTTGCTGTGATGTTTAGTGGTATGCCTTTATTAGATGTTATGCTTAGAAGTAATGTATTGATATTTTCAAGTATATTCGGTTATATTGCTAGTTGCTTTGAGAGGCGATACAGTGATGCTGAACATAATTATAGTCAATACTCCAAATATTTTAGTATAATTATAGCTGTTATATCTGGAATTGTAGGATATTTCTTGGGGCAGCATTATCATGAAGATAATGGCGTTATGATGGGATTATTTAATAATGCCTGTAATATTACATCATTATTAAATTATAACTAAAATAAAAATTATAAATTAGTCATTATTTATTCTAATAAATATTATTTATGCTCTACAAAAATTATTTATAAATAGTCTCGAGCTAGTTAAAGAATAAATAATTATAGTAGTTGGCTATCCCCATGTACATAATTAAGAGACATTCAATTTTTTATTATTCATGTCTTATATAGATTTAATTTCCATATATAACGGATCTATATGACTTCACAGGCGCCATATTAGGCATGGGTCATTATACGATAGAAACTAACAGTATTTAGCAACAAACCATGTATATGTTACATTATATACTAAAAATATCACAAGTAGGATATATATTAATAATTGATTTAATTGAATTTTATCTTGTTAGTTATAAAAAGTGAATGTCCAACAGTCGCCAATTATTCAATTGGAAGTTATACTGTCTTATTTAAACAATTTTCAAGCATTCTTTATTTAAGTATTAAACTAATGCACTGATCTATTCTCACTATATGTGATAACTATTGCTTTTAATGCCTAACTGCTATAAATAGAATTTTCAAGCTTATTATACATGTAATAATTCTATAACATTTGCGAATAAAAAGTATATCATCTGAATAGCTGCAATAGAGGACATTACCAGAATTATTATGCAGTACAGATAATTGATTATGTATTCACTCCATGTGTTTAGATCTTTCTCTTTTGGCAGGTGTTTAAAGTTTTCTCTGGATTTGAATATGCTGACTGTCTCCAATCCTAAAAATCCAAATAAAATTCCTCCTGCTATAGTTCTCAATATAAACCAATAATGCGCGTATCCTCCAATAATAGAAAGTTTATAGCTCAGATAAATCAGTATTTCTTTAGTAAAAAATACTAGAGGAAGCGACATATAAAATAAAACCATACTGAATTGCTTCTTGGTACGAGTGCTTAGATCAGTAGGCTTGCCCCACCATGCATCTATTTTTTTGTATACACACATGGTTGATGGGAGTAATAGACCCAGAAAAGCAGTGCACCACACGCCCAGTGTTACATAATTGCCAAATATCATTTGTAGTTGCAAATTTGATCTAAATAGTGTAGTGAAAAATACTGGCAGGGCAAATTCAATAGAAAAAATAATTATACTGGGAATTAGTATATATAGTAATATATTTTTGATGAGTGGCATAATTGTGCTGATTTTACCATCCTTCCATTTCAAATAGCTATTCCATGCGGCTTTTGAGTTTCTAATAGATATATTCTGAAATTTTGTCCATCCATTTCCTTTATTATCTCCGTTATCCATAATCATATGAAATTTTCCGGGTTATATACCCCTAAAAATATAAATAACTGACAAATTAAATTTTATTAAGTTGTAAATAGAGCATAAAAGTACTAGTTTTTTCTGATAAAGTTGTTTCCATGCTAGATATAGAGTCTTCTGCGTAACCTGTAAAAATAATCCGAAATTATTTATTTCCTATATTGAGTGTAAAATATTCTGGACTTCCTCCTGTGTATACTCTTGGATTCCCTCCTGAGTCACTACAGAAATACTTATTTCCTTTGCTGACACGCTCACTTCACTGTACTCCTGCAGGGCCAAAGCACTAATTACCACTGCATCATGTACCTCCACATCAACTGAACACCTTTTCTTTAGGAAGTCTGAGGATTCTTTGTACATCTTCCCAATAGCAAAGGAGAATCCACTGGATACAGAACCAGATGGATCTATTTGGTAGAGCAGTGGAACAGTATTTCCTATGCCATTACCACCAGATACATCACAGACTAAAGTGTCCTCATTCAGCTCATTCTCCTGGATAGATGCCATTGCATCCTGAATATATTTATTGCTCTGTGTATACCCAGCAAATAAGCAAATACACCCAATTGGCCTTCTCTCCCTTTGTGTCTTCTCTTGAAGAACCTTAGAGAACTCCTTCATAAATGTATCAATATATGGATACCTGCCATATATACGGTAATAGTCTGAAGCTATCTTTCTTCCCATTTCTAGCGCTAACCGGAAATCACCACTTAGCCCAGAGTACGTACATATAATTGTATCACACACCATAAACACCTTCTGAATAGACTCTATCTCAACTAAAGTAGAAGGCACTTTCTTAATGGACGCCAATACTATTCCATTTGTACCACGTATACCAACAGACAATGCACCATTTTTACCCGCTGTCAGTGCTCTCTCACAGTGTGATAGTATTCCTTTACTAGAGAAAGTTGTTGTGGAGTAGTTTACTTCTTCATGCATAATAAAAAGAAATAAATTAATATAAATATAAGAAGCTCCATGTATGAAATAATGTAAATAGCGAATCATTTATATAAGAATAGTTATAGAAATGGGATAGTAACCATAAATTTCAAATTATTTATAAGGAATACGATCCTATTGCCGAAAATATCTACATAATTTCGCGCAATTAATGTTTTAGTTTTTAAATTTCGGGTTATATCGGGTTTTTATAATATAAATTATATTTAAGACTCTGTAATTTTATATTTTACAGTCTTTGTGCTGTTTATGGTTGAATATTTTTATGTTAAGACTTTCATTATAATAATAATTAAAAATTATTAAGATTTAACTGAATGCGCCTAAAAATTAAACTATAGTTTTATTAATAACTGCCAAATAGAAGAGCTCGTCTTGCAAACTGTGTGGCAACAGCCATAATTAGTGTACATTTATAGGCCAACATTGAAGTTGCAGAGGATAAAAATGAAGATGCACTGCTGTAAGATACATCATCGCTAGTGGGTATACACTCCATGGTGTCAGTGTCAATAGTAGTGGTATCATCTGTGCTAGTTTCAGTAGTTGTTGGTATTCTTGTAGAACTTACTTCTAGTGAAATCTTCTCTGTTGCAGGTGTTGGCTGTGTTGTAGTTGTTGGTGCTTTTGTAGAACTTACTTCTAGTGAAATCCTCTCCATTGCATGTGCTGGTAGTATTGGCATAGTTAGCGAATGTGCAGCTAATTTCTTGATTAAATTATTTTTATATTCCTGACTAGATTGATTTCTTTCTTTTTCTGTTATATTTATGTATTTTTTGATTAAATTTGCAGTATCCCAGGATCCTTTGGCGCTTTGTATTAGTGTGTTTTTAATATTGTGAGGTGTAATATTTAATGATTTGTATTCATTCAGCTCTTTTTCGGATATGGATGGATCCATGCTTGTCCGATATAATAACGCTAGAGAGTGCTTTGTTAAATAGTTTGCCGCCTCATTAATTACTAAGAGATGGTTAACATCAAAGTTTAGCTCATCAACTCTTTGGATTTTTTCTTTTGTATCTGCAATAAAAGCTTTTATGCGCTCAAAGTAATCGTCATGGTCTGTAATGTATCCATCTTTATATTTTTTTACGTAGGTTTTTACATTTCTCAGATACTTGCCTTTGTATTTTATCATTTCCTCTATTAAGTTAATTAAATCTTCTATTTGTATTATAAATCCGGTATTTGTTAATCTCCATCCAATCACTTGCTGTATTATATTTACTGTATCTGAAGAAAGACTATTTACTGGGGTATCGCCATCTATCACTTCTTTGTTATTATTATTTGGTTTGAACCCTTCCATGATATTTTTAAATTTTTTTTGTGCCTTTAAAGTCTGTGATATCTGCACGAAATTCATTCCAATGAACTCACCTATTTCTTTTCTATCTTGATGCACAGCTTTTATAAAATCCTTCATCCCCTCTTCTGTATCCAGTGTCCACCTACTATTTATATACTCATCATTGGTTTTGTATGAAAGCATTTCTTTAAACTCAAGCTTTCTATATATATCAGGAGACTGTGTAAATGCTAAAAAGCATTTGGCCATAGTAGTTGGATCTATTTCTGTATCTCTGGACAGTGCATTTCTTATTTTTTCATCGGTCTTGGAAGGAGAGGATAATTTAATTATTTTCTCTAGGTCCTCTATGACTGGTTCATAATACCTTCCAATGTTTGGGCTAAGTATGGGGAAGTCTGATAACTTGTGGTTTTCTTCCTTAGATCGGCCAAATACATACTCAGAAAGTTCTTTCTTGTTAAGTACTTGGTAAATATTTTTATACGCCCGATTTGATTCTGCTCTCCACTGTGGCAAATCTATATAAATTTCACTGTCTGTTTGAATTTTGTATTCTTCAATATATCTATTAATTAAATTACCAAAACTGGTGTGGTTTAATGATAATAGATTCACATTATATTGAAAATCATCCCAATCATCTTCAATATCTCTCTCAGCAGTATCTGCATTGCCTGATATTTGTTCAGTGCTTTCTCCATATATTTTATTTGCTTTAATTAACATATTCTCTACATATCTGATATTTTCCTCTTGCTCAGCTATATCTTGTGCCATACTTAACACTGATGTAGTTCTAGTGTTGCCCAATAGTTGGGGTGTACTGCTCATGCCATTATTTATAGCGGGTGCAATAGCATTTATTGGAGATGCATATGCCATACTGGCTTTTGTTACAATTACTGTTGCTATAGTTATTTTCTTTATATTTCTTCTCATATTACTCTCGCCTTCCAGTCTATTTATACTTATGTTTTAACGCATCAGTGATTCATAATATGATGTAATCTTTTTCTAATCATTTCAGATAAAGAATTTTATTGTAATGATTCTTCAAAATTATTCTTAAAATAAAGCCAGAAAATGTGTAATACATGCATAAACCAGCAATGTTCTAAAAATAGAAAATGCGTTAAGTATTAGAACTGTTCTTTTCCTGCTTTAAATTATTGCTAATTTGAGCTAATACAATGCATTGTGTAATATTACACTTCTAAATAATTTGATTAATTAAATTTTCCAAATATCATAGAAAATTCTGGAGTGTCTCCCATCAGAATAAAAGCACTCTTCTTCTAAAATAGATTTGAATAAATTCTTTAAGAATTAAAATAATATAAAAAGTGAATTTAAATGAAAACCTGTGTAATATTCAACATAATACATGAACAAAATAATAAAATACATAGAAGAACTTATGAATAACCATAGAGCACAGATTTAAGAATATTTATAGACATAAATTTAAAAATAATTTGCTTAATACTATTTATACTATTTAGCCTATTTAATGTATTATATGTTTAGAATTATTAATTTGTTAAATATATGCATTTATTTCCTATATGTTTTCTGTATATGCTATTTAAATACCAATCTTACTATAATATAGAAAGTATTATAATTATTGTACTATAAATAAAAATAAATTAATTGAGTATTTTCTATGTATGATATAATATTATTTATGTACTGTGTGCTGTGCTGTTCTATGTATTATTTATATTTGGATGTTCTCTTCTTGTAGTAGCCATATGAATAGTTTTTGTACTTTCTTATTATTATTAAACAAAATTTTTGTAAATATATTTTTAGAAACTCTTCACAGTGTATAATCATTTATATACGGATATATTATTTATAATAATAAGAAAATAACTAAAACATGCATAAACATGCATAAACATCACAAATTATACAGCAGGAAACATAGCACACCACACATACAATTTATTACATATAAATACATTATACAGCCCGAAATAACAGCACATATAATATAAAATTACTAAATATAAGGCCAAGAAATTATATAAGATACAAATGTATGTACATAAGTATATAAATAAATGTAGAAGGTGTTTAAATGAAATATTGTGAGTTTAGGTTATTTATAGTTAGTTATATTTTACACAGTATTAGTTATAACACCCAGAAACATTGCTAAAAACACACATAGGGTTATATACCAATAAGATATGACATAAGAAAGTAATGAATACACACTATATTTTATAAGAGAGCTGTTCATATAAAAACCAAAAATATTCCAAAACAATTAAAAGCTCTGAAGGGGTATTTCATTATTTGTATAGTGAGTTGCTCTATTTCATTAAATTTCATCATAGCTAAAGAAAAATATACAGAGTAGGCAGTGGAAGTACAAATAAAATTATTTTTGGAGCTATGCTCTGAAATACTGCATGCAGGAAAAAAGTGAAAAAAGTGAAAAAATGAAGGAAAAAATGGTGCACGCAGAAGGCAGTGAGAAGGAGAGAGAGCTTTCAGCAGATGATTTAGGGCTATGTAAGGAGTTGCTGTTGAAATTGAAGAAAAGTCCGCATGCAGGCCCATTCTTATATCCAGTGGATCCACAGGTGCTAAACATCCCAGACTACTATGAGAAAATAAAGCAGCCAATGGACTTATCCACGATCTCAAAGAATCTGGAAACAGGAGTATACAAAAGCACAGAGGAGATAAAGGCGGATATTGAGCTAATGCTGCAGAACTGCTACACATACAACCAGCCAGACACTGCGGTGTCTAAGATGGGCCAGGCCTTAGAGAAGTATTTTAAGCAATTGCTGCAGAAGGGAGCACTCGATAAAAAAAGAAAAGCTGAGGAAGAAAGGGGCGAGAGAGAAAAAAAGAGAAAGGTCCGGTCGGTAATGACAGATGAGGAGTACACAAAGTGCTTAGACGCGCTTAATGAAATAGTGAAAGCAAAGTATCGAAGAATCAACTGGCCATTTTTAGAGCCAGTGGATGAGACACTTGTTCCAAACTACTACACTCTAATAACATATCCAATGGATTTGGGAACTATGCGAACAAAGCTAACAACACACCAGTACGCAGGGGTAGATGAGTTTATGAACGATTTTGATGCAATGATAAGCAACTGCTACTCATTTAATGCAGAGGGAACAGATGTATACGTGTGTGCTACTAAGATAAACACGCAATTTAAGCAAATATTTGAACAGAAAAAGAAGAAGCCAGAGGACTCAGCAAGTAGAATAGCAGTACTCCGAGGGCTAATTACACAGTATGAAACAGAGCTTAGAAAGCTGGAAGAGAAGGCCGGGACAGAAACCATAGAGTATGGATATGAGGAGAAGCTAAAATTAAAACGAAGAATTGAGTCTCTGGCCCCATCAAAATTACGCCCGCTGATTGTTTATATCCAGGAGAACATTCCCCATGTTATGCTAGATGAAATGGAATCGCTTGAAGTAAATCTAGACGCCTTGGATCAGAAATCTCTCCGGGGGCTCAGCAATATAGTAAGAGAGGCATATGTAGAAGAACAAAGAGTAGAGAGTGATTCAAGCAGTGAATAAGTTAATTAAATGCAAGAAGAATCTTCCTTGGCAGGCTGGTAGAGAGTAAGCATCTTATTACAGAGTTTGTATTATGCTATTGTGGAGTTGATTGTGGCTTTCTAGATGAATGCTTCTACATAATAGTGTGATGTGTGTACTATTATTCTTATCTTTAAGCATGTAGTCTAATAAATTAAGAGGCTAGGCTGTAATATTCGATTTGAACATTACTGCTGATGTATTCAGAAAATAGGCGCTGCTATTATAAAGATTAAGTAGAGTGTAGTACATGGTAGTATATATTATATGTAAAATATCCTGAAATGGCATAGAAAAAACAACTCTTCTATCTAATGGCTGAATATAACTCAAAATACACCAAACACACCCATTCTGGCATAATAACAAGCTCATAATAATGCTTTACACTATATTTCTCCCGTGCCAAGCTGTCTCATCTAACAAATAATGTATACTATTTCTAGTTACAAAGCTGGATATATTATAGTTAACTTAGAATAAAGTAATTTAGGTGGTTTTTTTCTAACTATTTGCATAGCTCTATCAATTTTTTCCTATATAAATGCAGACTTTATGGTCTCTACTATTTTTCATGCTTTTGTGTTATTTAGGGGCATTAAAATTGCTTTTGAGATGCGTGAGTATAAGGAATAACTATCGGAATTTTTGATATTTAGTTTTCCGGCTGTTTTATCTGTGACCTAGCGCATAATATGATAGTTTCTCTGTAGATTTATAGGATAATCTTCACATGGCCCTATACTAACAGAAGCAAAGTGTGTTTATTTTATTTTAGGAATAGTTTCTGGTCTATATTTTGAAAAGCAGTCTATAGGCCTGTATATGAAAGAATATTTTCCTGCTCATAGAACATCTAATTAATATATAGTGTATATTAATTATGGTTTTATTTGTTTAGAGATGAAAATTAGCAAACATGTGATTTTATCATTGCTGTTTATTGGAAGCTGTATAATCCAGCATATTTCTTGTAAAGAAGATATAGTGAACAATAAAACAAAAGTTAAAAAAAAGAATGGGTTATCCTCTAGCAAACTTGGGGCCGAGTGCAGAAAAAATCTATTGAATTCATCGCAAGGCATATTTTCGGACTATCAATTTAAGGGAAAGAAGATATTTTTGATAAGAGCCACAGCGCTAAATGAAAAGCTGTATAAGGCAATAGAAAGAATGCAGAGAGAAAAGCTGTCTGCACATTTTATAACATACATTAAAAATCCAGCTAAATTAGTAAGGAATAATAAAAATGATTATATTTGCAGAATAGTTACACTGCGAGGGTTGTGCATGCTTTCAAACACTGTAATTGTTCAAACAACACAAGATAAAGAGATACTAATAAATCTTGTGGGAGTTCCAGAGAAAAAAATAACTGTGCTTTCTCCTAATGTGAATAAAGCACCAAAACAGAAGAAAACGCTTTCTCTTCAAAAGAAAAGCTTTAATCTTCCAAATGGGCTGTATGTTCTGTATGCAGGCGCAAATATCCACATTAACGTAGATATATATAAAAACTCCATACATCAGATGTACATTCGGGCAGTTAGTGAGGAGCCAGATGTATATCGTGCAGGGCACTGCAAAAGAGGGCCGTATGACAGAAAAATGCATGAGGTGTATGCACGAATATCCTCTAGTGATGTTGCATTAAGCATTACAGACACAAACATATTCAGTGTACACAATAAAAAGCTAGTTGTTAAGGTAGGAGGAATTAAGGCTGTGGTAGATAGAAGGAGATTTGGTGTGACCTTAGAGGGGCCTAGCTGTGCGATTAAGCCCATAGGCATATCCAAGACAAATTCTGTAAAGTGGAGATTTAATAATGATACATTAAACAAATTCAGTATAGATCACCCAGGTCTTACATATAAAAGAAAACACAAAGGATATTTATACAATAGGCCAAGAAGGCATACAGTAGAGCTTTTTGAGCCAGTGCATGAATCTGGGAACTCTCCATTGAAAAGAGTTTTAATAACCGGATATTGGAGGTCTTCTGGTGTTGGTATGGTGTCAAATAGATTTTTGCTAAACTTGGCAGTGTATCAGAGCTTACTTGTTAGAGGAGATGCATACAATCCATGGGAGCTAGCAAAAGAACAAGAAATTAATTATTTCATTGCACAGATCTATTTATTAGAAAGTGGGCAGATAACTAAAGCAAAAGCAATTAACCCAGAAGGCACGTTTACCCGCCCTGGGGTAGAAATTCGAAATAGATTTCCTCCAGACACATCGTCTGTTAAAAAGGGATACTCTAAAATATATACACACTTCCCATGGGAGTTCAGCCACATTCCACAGCAGTGGATTGATCCCTTAAAAGACTCAAAGAATACTAAAATTCTTGTGCCTTCAGAGTTCGTGCGAGAAGTGCATAGACGAGGAAATATTCCAACAGAAAACATATATACCATACCGCATGGTGTTGCCTACAAAACACAGCTAAATATGCAAAAGATAGAAAGGGGGCAGCGCTCTGTTTCTGTGCAATCACTCTATAAGGTGCCAGAAGACTATGCTAGATTTGTAATGATCAGTGGATTTCTTAAAAGAAAGGGGATGGATATAGGAATTAAAGCATACATAAAGGCATTTAAAGGGACAGATAAAGTGGTTCTTCGCATTCACTGCGCATATGGCGACAGCTCAGTGTCAAACCACTTAAAATCACTCATTCGTACAAATCAGATGCGAAAAGGACCAAAAATCATATATACTGAAGGATATACAACTGATAAGAAAATAAGAGGGCTTCTTGCAAATGCACATTATAATCTCGCCCCTTACAGAGGAGAAGGCTTTGGAATGAACATTTTAGATGGTGCTGCTCTTGGGGCAGTTCCCATTGTCACTAATGCCAAGCCAGCCACAGAGTTTTGCACTCCCAAAGGATCTTTCTTCATTCGCTGTAAAACAGTCCCAGTTACTGGACTTCCTGTTAAGAGGTTCCGTACATACACTACTATGTTTAACATGCCAATTAAAAAATGTCCAACATGGTATAGCCCAAGTCAGAAGCACTTAGTTAAACTTCTTAGAAAAGCTGCATCGATTGTAAACACCAATAAGTATGCAAAGATGAAAAAGAATTGCATTATAAATGCATCCAAACAGACCTGGTCTTTTGTTCTTGAAGACCTAAAGAACTTGCTTGTCAAAAAGAAAGTATAGTGAAATAGAATAAAAGCCTTCATTGTACATAAATGCATGTATGTTTTGCTGTTTAAAAATTTCTAATGTAATTCAAACCCAGTAGAATTTCCATAAAACATAAATTACTACATACTCTCAAAAATATTTCTGAATCCATATTATATAGTATATTATTATATGCTTATTAAATAAAATTTAAATATAGCACATGAATAAACAACAAGAAAACACATAAGACTAGCCAATAAGTCTTAAATATTACAGAATGCTAATTCTTCTAAACATAGCATTTATATATTAAATAAAAACTAACTAAACTATATAAAATAGAATTTTCAGGTTATATAAAACAATTACCAGTGTGCTTGTTTAACTCAAGCAATGAATATTCATATTCTTTCTCGCATATAAAATAGATATAACTAAATTATTTCAAGCCAAATTAGGAATTTATTTTCTTTTAATAAAGAACTCAGAATAAAATATATCCAAGAAGATTAAATATATGCATCCCTGGCTTAAAGCCCAGAGTATGTAAGTATTTCTGCCAAATAGAAAGCAAAAACAAAAGTACAGATTTCTGCACTTGCGCATGGTTAAACCAGCATATATTGTTTATATCCTCACAGTATAACTAAAGTGCTACTGGTGCTTCTTGGCGAGTAAGGAATGCACCTCGACAATACCAGCTGATTTTTTTCTTTATGTAATCAGCATACATGAACAACCTCTCAAGATATACTCCTATATAGTATCCAATGATTGCACAGCACAAAAACAAAAAAGACAGCACTATATTCTCTGGGATATCCTGAATGATTTCAAAGGGCCGATCTTCTTTGTCATCTTCTTCTGATGAGAACTCATCAATATGCGCAATTTTGTCGGTATACAGGCCACCAAGCCCTGCACTAGAGCTTAATGCACCATTCTGCGGGGCACATGCAGAGTCATTCACCCAGCACAGAGCTACCAGGCACAGGAGCAGAGCAGGCATCAATAAGTGTTTTCTTGATTCCAT
Organism: Nematocida ironsii; assembly: GCA_001642415.1. Taxonomy (NCBI): domain Eukaryota; kingdom Fungi; phylum Microsporidia; genus Nematocida; species Nematocida ironsii. The sequence goes on from LTDK01000135.1 coordinate 27,959, forward strand.
AAAAACATAATATAATTCTTAATTATAATCAGGAATATAATAATCTAGTTTATTCTCTGCTTTACTGCTCTCTACAGACGGGAACATTCTCCTTTTCCTCCACTCTCTCATCAAGTGAATCTCTGATATAGCACATTCTTCCCTTTAGCTCATACACTTTATTTAGATCTACTTTTTCCTTATTGATTGATATCAATACTCTCTTAAGCGCATTCATGCGTTCGGCATGCTCAGAGACTTCCCGTTCACCTTCTTTAGAGACTACATCAACTGCAGAGGCTTTAAACGTATTTCTTCTCCAAGAAAGAGTCTGCCTAATAGTTAAAATAACTTCATAACGCATCTCTTTGTTTTCGAATAATTCAGTTAGTACCTCTAATAGCAAAATAACGCATCGGTCTGGCAGACCTCTAACCATCTTCTCCTTTGTTTCGTCTTGTAGCTCTAAAAATGTATATAAGAAGTCTTTGTTTTTACTTATTATAGCCTGCTCTAATGCAGAACTGTGCCCGAGTTGCATGTCTCCCATTCTAAAAAATTTTTGAGCTTTCGGCTTATGTAGCATTATTTGTCAAGATTCTTCTAAAACAGCCATATTTTATAAGAGACAAATTACAATGAGCTTTAAATAGAATTGAGCTTACTCTTCAACCGAGTCATTCTCTGCATATTCATTCTCCTTATTTGCCTCTGTACTTTGCTTTGTTTTTCTCCCTCTTGTCAAGTTTTTATTCCGTATTTTTCCATGTATTCTGTAGTACAGCCCGCATGCATTGCACACTATTATGTCCCCAATACGTCGCCAAAGACTTGTTTCTTTAGTATGGCAGAATCCACATACTTTATGCGATTCATCTAAGTTAATCCTTTTTGACTGCATAGTGTCCATATAATGTCGAATAAGAACTTTTTTAATCTCAATGCTTCGGTTTATAGGAGGTGCAGGAGGTTCATATTTTACTTTCTCGGGCGATTTATATCTCATTTCTATTTTATGCCTTAGCTTGTTCTGATCTACAGTGCCTCTTATCTTTTTCTCATTCATGAAAGTGAAAATTTAAAAAGGATTTCATTTATTAGCATTTTGTTCGTTAATTGGTTCATTCTGGTCGCATTTTTTACTATCTTTAGACGCAGTCTTAAAGAGTCGCTTTGGACGTGATAGGCCCCCGTGTGTGCGGAAATAAAGGCCGCATGCATTGCACACCATACGGTGGCCGTGCCTGCGCCAGAGCGGGGTGGTTGATGTGCCGCACTGTGCACATGAAAAGTTAAACTTCTTCACGTTCTTGCGCTTTCCCTGGTATTTGCTATTTAGTGTGCATTGGAGGAGTTCTTTACATATTTGCGTGCACACATCGCTGATTTCCCGTGGATGAAAGTGCAGTTTAATTTTTGCTGTGCCATTATCTCTTAATATGTCAATACGGAGCATTTGCATCCCAATATTTATTGCCATAATAGATTCTACAGGATTGTCCTCTTCAGATAAACTGCTCTCCTCACTATCTAATAGAGAAAGCTTTTTACTCTGCTTAGGCCTAGAATCGTCTTTTCCTACGATATCTTTGGCCTTATTCATTTATTCTATTTTTTGTCTGGGATAAATAATAAATCTTGAAATTGATAGAAATTACTAATGATTAGATGCAAACATGCCCGCCATCAAAACATACCCCAATTACATTAGCTCGTTGTCTCTGTCTCTTCTTTCATAGCACTTAATACGATCTGTTCGCTTTAAGTTTCTATACTCCTTTATCTTTTGAGCGCGCTTGTTCTTCTTCTTGTTCTCTTTCAGTAGAGAATGTCTATCGATCATAGGATCTTCATGGTCCTTTACTTCTATTAGCCAGTTTCTGTCTAGATCGTTCTTACTCCCTCTGCCAAACGCAGGCGCATACTCTCGTGTAACTTCATCATATACTCTTCCCCCTGTTTTGTTTTTGCTTCTTACAATTCCTTTTCTTGCTGCAAACATTTCCCACTTAGTCTTAACAGACTCTTCTGGAAGAACTCGCGCTCTGGGAAAAATTGTTTCCTTTGAGTATTCTGGCATGTGCGCAAGTATCTCCTTGGGAAGTACATACTGCGTGGCATTGTGTAGATCGTATTTAGTAGGGAGTTCTTTCAGCTTTTTAAAGAAGTTCAGAGCAAGCGCTCTATACTTTACAGACACATCACTCTCTGCATTTCCTTCTGAGATGGCTATGAATCTCTTTGTATCGTATACATCTGCTAACCGCATTATTAAAAATTTTCCCATGCTGCTTAAACTTAAATATTCGAGTTAGACTATAAAATACCATGTCAAATAACAATAGACGCGCCAGCAAGTAAATATCTACTAAGAGCCAAAAACCAAACAAAATAAACTCTAGATTTATCTCTATATCATGTTATATACACAATGTTGCTAATTCTTTTATAATTTAAAATCCAGGAAAACAATATACCCGCACAAATAGATATTTCTGCGTATGAATACACCCATGCCCCTTCTTCACTTACCCAGAAATTAACTTCTACCCCAATATCAACCAGTATATAATGAATAGAGTATTTATAATAATAAGTGGAATAAAGCTAAGAGTTTTGATTGTTCTTATAAGTTCAGATAACTGCTGCACCACTGCATTCTCACTTTTTCGAGATATTCCCAGATTGTCTAGAAATCTTTCCTCATTCAGTATGCACACACTATTCCCAAGCATGGTAAATGTATACAGAATACTTCCTAAACCAAACATAAAAAAAATAAACGAAATTATTAAATATATCCCTAGAACAAGTGAATTAGAAACACACGGAGCATTATGCACCTGCCTACCATAAAATTCAAGCTTTGCTCAGGAATATAACCCAAATTCTTATTATTCTACGCTCTAATACATACATCTATTAACAAATTATACACAAGAACATAGAAATACTCTCTATTCTAGCACAAAAACTGTTTTATGTTTCATCTATGCTGCTATACTTCTCATCTTGAAGGAACAGTGGCTTTCTTTTTTGAGGGACACGTCTGTTGTTCCTTCGCGCACGCATTTTGCACTTGTCTTGGTACAGAACAATCACCACTCCCGGCGCAATTATTGTACAGAATAATTCCCAGAGCGATATCTTGCAGGGCGAAAGAAACACTGACGTATTGCTTAGAAGAATGTTCATAGAAAGAGAAACAGCCCGCAGCATGTATACGTGCCTATTCGCAAGATGTATCTTGCATATTCCATGCTGTAACAGCATAAAAATAATTGTGAATCCACTTGCACACTCTATGCGGTCTATTTCAGAAGAAAGGGCGAGAGCAGAAAAAGTACTAGTGAATCTGTTAATAAAGGAATGAAATGAGAGTAGAAAAGAACACGCGCTCAGAATAAGCCCGAAATAGATCATACACCGCACTTTGTAGAATATATGATGGAAAAGCGGAGAGATAAACAGAATGTGCATAAGGTATATGCAAAGCATTCTATTTGAGTGATGCCGATAAATAGAGGTTCGCTCTAAAACAAAAACAAAAACCACAGCCAAAACAGATAAATATTCAATATAGTTAAGCACACCCCATTCTCTATCAATTAAGTATAGAATATTTACAACAGAAATCGAGAGCGAAATCTTGTTGAAGAGTCGCCACATGACCAAGATGTCAGTCTCAGGGTAAAACATGAAATTTAATTTTAATTTCTATTTAAATTTCAGAACTAGCTATAATATTTCTAGTTTTTGTATTTTAAAGTATTCGATAAAACAGGAATTTTATTAAAATACTGGTATTTAATTAGATTCGTTTTTAACAACTTGCTAAATGAAAGAATAAAAAACTCTTGAGATAGATGGAATGCCTATATGGTGATATTCAGAAACATTCAATAGAAAAATATTGTAGTTTAGCTCAAAATATAATTAAATTCATTTTAAATGGAAATACTCCAACAATTAAAATGCTTAAATTGGCTTGTCTACATTCTAAACTATGATTCCGGATAGCTGTTATTAGACAGTACTTGAATAATTTTGAATAATTTGTATCTTTATTTAATTCTCTGTTACATTTACGATCTCATCTCTATGGTCGTGTCCTTGTATTACACAGTCTGCCAGGAATATTAGGTTTCTAACTTCTATTTCCTGGAGTATCAGCTGTGTATATATAACACTGTAATCATCATATATATAGAAAGACTTGTTGCATAGTCTTATTTCCTCTCTAAGCAATGCATCTTCTATTCCTGTCTCGTGTCCAACAATGTTTCTGTATTTACTGTGGGTGCTAAGAATGCCCTCTAACTCACTTATGTTCTTGCAGTTTATTAAGAGTTCTTTGTGCACCTGGGTAAAACTGTTGCAGGATGGGAAAAGATTCAGCTTCTCTGTGCTTGGTATGTTTGTATTTATAAGGGCATAGAGTATCTCTATAATGACCTTATCTCCTTCAAAAACAATTAACTCTTCCAGACACAAGCGGTTCTTTATACAATAGTCATATACCAGTTCTAAATACCTCTTCTGTAGAATACTTTTAACGTACTGTATGTCCTTGTTTAACAGCTCATAAGTAAGGCCCTCAACGTATTTGCTAAGTGATGTGTTCTCTAAGCAGTACTTCCAAGTATCTTTTGCTGTTTGTGTAACTTTAATGAAATTCAGCCCTGGATACCCGCCGAGTGGGTGGGTGTTTAGCTCTGTCTCTAATAGCTTTGGACTCTCTTTCTTACATGCCCACAGATATAAAAAGTTGTCTAGCTGATACTTTTCTTTGTAGAAGTTAATTAGAACTTCAGACTTTTTTGTGGCAAATGATTGCGTGATCTGAATCTGCTCATCTATGCATTTGTACATCGCAGACTTAAACGCAGCCAGCGACATCTTGGCCTCTAGCAAGTACTTCCCATATATTGTGTTTTGCAGTTTTATTTTTAAATCGTCTAAATTATTGGCCACTTTCATAAGCCTGTACTGTTCATCTTTTAGAAGATTGTTCTTGTTTCCGTGGACATAATTAATTATTCCAGTCTCTTGCTGCATACTTCTCCGAAAAAATAAAAATATTTATTCATTCTGAGTATTTCACGTATCTGCTGCAGCGTTATTTATTTTTATTATTTTTCATACGGAATGGCTTCTATTTCAGTAAGCAAGAATGCTCTACTAGCGGGAATAGGAAAATCATACAGCGATGATGAAATGACCGACGTTCTTTTTGACTTTGGACTAGAATTAGATGAAATTTCAGTTGAAGACAATGAGGTGCAGTATAAAATAGACATACCGGCTAACAGATATGATCTGTTGTGTTTAAAAGGGCTGATATATGGGCTTAGATCGTATATTGACTGTGTTCCTGGAAAGACCCTCGAGAGTAAGAAGACTGTTGAGTCTGTGGATGGAGTTAGACCAGAAGCCAGGCCATATATTAAAATGGCGATTCTTAAGGGAGTTAATTTGGAGAATGGCGGATATTCTGATCTAATAAACTTTCAGGACAAGCTGCACCAGGGCTTGGGACAAAACAGGCGGCTAATGGCCATTGGAACACATGACTACGATAAAACCACTCGGCCGTACACATATACAGAGATGCATGAGGATGAGATTAAGTTTACACCACTTTCACAGAGCAGAGAGTACACAAGAAAAGAGCTGGACGATCTTTATAAAACAGACAGCAAGCTAAAGGACTACTTGAATCTGGCGCGAAAGAATGGAATGGTTCCAGTGGTGCTTGATAGTAAGAAGAATATTCTGTCGCTTCCTCCTCTTATAAACAGTGAGCTATCTAAAATAACGGAGAAAACAAAGAATATTTTCATTGAGATCACAGGAACCGACTTGGGAAGAGTGTCCACAGCAATGGATCTTCTTCTGCACCATTTTTCTGAGGACACAACGGAGATTGAGGAGATACTTATAGATAACGGAAGTGAGTATCAAGAAGAGACAAAGAAGATTAGAATTACTCCAGAAATAATTAAGAAGGAGCTAACACTAGATCTAACACTAGATACAGTTCAGACCTATATGAAACGTATGATGCACCAGGTAGAAATAAACAGCAGCCAAACAGAGTCAGACTGGAGTGTAGATGTAATTCCTACTAAACTTCGGCCAGACATTCTACACCAGTGTGACATTATAGAAGACATCGCAATTGCACATGGTTATAACAACTTTGCACGAACTCTAGGAAACAACTATACAATTGGAAAAGAGCTTCCTATAAATAAGCTGGCACAGAGCCTGAGAGAAGAGTGTGCAAGAGTGGACTACACAGAGTTATTCACAATGGCTCTTTTATCCACCGAAGACTATTTCGGATTTGGTGTAGACAGACATATTAAGGTGAAAAATCCAAAGAGCACGGAGTGTGAGGTTCTTCGACAGCACCTAATTCCCTCTGTTCTAAAGTGCCTTATATCAAACCAGCACTATCAGCTGCCAATAAAGGTTTTTGAGGTGTCTGATGTGGGCGAGTTCACTGACAGTGATGTGGGAGTAAAAAATAGCAAGCGCCTGTGCATGGGAATATGTGGAAGAACTAGTAGCCTTGAATTACTCCAAGAGTCATTTGATGTGGTTATGAAAAGACAGGGATTTACTGTAGAGTATAGAAACAATGACAGCACGCCATTTGTTAAAGGGCGATCTTGCCAAGTACTTTATAAAGGGAATGAAATAGGATATCTTGGGGTATTAGACCTAAACATCCATGTACACCACAAAATGCCATATGTTTGCTCCTTTGTAGAGATATGTCTAAACAAATTAATAGAATAGACAATAAATCATACAATTAGTATTTTCATACCTGTTCCTGTTTTTTAATAAGCTAGCCTATTATAATAATGGTCTTTCTTTATAATTCTATTTCATGCTATTCTCAAGTTTATTTTGTCTACTGGTAATATAACCCGAAATTTTGGCATCATGGGGCTTTCTCTAATTCTTTCTGTATACTTCTGCAAATATACTGTTCATTGAATTTTAGGCTATAAGTAATTTGCAATGCTTTATATTGGGATATATAATACATTCAAACTAGAAGGCATAAATAGTTTTATTTTTAGTAGGTAGAGGCAATAAGAATCTGATAGTATATGCTTAAATTGTTGGAATTACTTAAAGAATATAATAATGCTGCGAAATTAGACCAAATATGTTGTTTATTACAAAGAATATTCTTGTATATTCCAGGTTTTATGCTATAGTGCTCAAATTACATATTAATATGCACATCTTCTCTAGCTAAATACGTCTTATTATGATATTAAATCCCGTCTGGCCATACTGCGCTTACTAGAATAGGAAGAATCAGAGTGGCATCTGCATGCACTTTTACTGAGGTGGTGTGTTTCTTGATCTTTCCCCAGGACACAGACTCTTCCACCCGTGCACCGGCATCGCTTCCATCGAACTCTTGTGCCGTGTTAACTAGCACACAGTGGTCTAGCCCATTTCTAAATAGATTCGCGTTAAGAATATGGTGCTTTATCACGCCTGCTCCAAGAATAAGAGCTCCAGTGCTTTCACAAAATAGTCCCTCTCCATTTATTCTTGCAATGTCCTCAACGCTGTCAATTACTAGTCTTCTTCGCTGGTTGAAGTATGTTATAATATCGCCAATCGATCCATCCGTAATAGCTGGGCAGTACACAGGAATATTGTTCTTGTATGCCCAGTAGTAAACAGACTCTTCTGAGTTTACTTTCTTCCCCAGCTCATAAATGAATCTTGACGGAGTTATAATTGATATGTCATCAACTCTTCGATATCCGCTTCCAAGCCCCTGGATCTCTGTGCTTTCTGGATTGCTTTCTAGCCTTCCCTCAATGATATCATTAAGAAACTCTGTCATCCAGTCTTCAAACGCAAAGTAGTTCTCATTGGGTATGAGAATGTTTCCTACTCTGTTTAGCCCTTGGGATCTTAGTTTTGCACCATCCATGTCAAACTGACCCAGCCGAGAGGGTTTTAGAGTTTTTATTATGTCCTCCTCAACACCGCCTGCAGTGCTCACCAGAACATCCACGAATTTATTTCGGACAAGATATGCTATTATGTCTCTTAGCCCAGAAGATATAAGATTGCTTGTGTATCCTAAAAATATTTTACTGTTGGCTGCCCGCATCTTTTTAAGCTCTGCTATCGCTTGGTGCAGATGAGTTCCTTGAAACCCAACGGTTTTATACCCTTCTGTCCATGCAAATAAGTCTGTTTTAGGGAAACCCTTTCCAGAAACTATTTTCATCTTTTCCACCTCCTCTACGTTTTCTTCTATATCAGAATCTGCTAGCTCTTTTATACTTCCTTTATTCACACCGGACGTACTGTTCTCCATAAAAAATTTAATCTTTGCACTGAACTTTTTTCGGTTTGCAGTATGCCCTTGAGGTATACCCCTTGAGATTTAGCCACATAAAGTATCCAAATAACGCAGAGATAAACAAAGTCAGCATGAACGACCATAGCAGTGTTATATAAAAACAAATAGATTTTTGAGTAAATGAAAACTCTGGGAATGGCTGCATGCATCTGTAGACAACTAAAATAAGCCCTCGAAGACATTCAATTGACAGCAGATTCATAAAATACGGATAATTCACTTCTCCTATGCAATTGCTTAGCCACACACAGTGGTGATCCATGACTGCAATGCACTGATCGCACTCTCTGCAGTGAGAAGTTCCCGATGGGCGGAATATCCCGCATGTTTTGCAAAATACCTCTGAATGAAGCTGTACTCCTTTCTTTTCGAATGATCTTCCTGCAATAGATTTGTTGTCCTGTATAACCCGATATGTATAGTCTTTAAATAAAACACTACTGTAATAATTTGAATTTCTTCTGGAAAGTGTGCCAGGATCCATCCTTCCTATGATGGTTATTAGCAAAAAAGTTATTACAGACAGCGCAATAAAAACATATAGTGTACGCCCCTCTATAAATGATGTACCCAAGAAGGTTCCTAATAACTCAATCAGTATAGAAAAGCCTGCTCTTTTGTCCATGCCTACTACATTCATCTTTTGTAAATATGTATATTTGAATTTTTATTGGTAAATTAAGACACCCGCCAATTGGTTCATTTACGAGGGGCTTAGGAGAGCACTTGAAGACTTAGAAGCAAGAACAGGCGCTGGTATAGATTCTGTCAATTCTACCTGATTTGCCACTGGTGCTTTCTTAGCAGATATTTTTCTGTATGTCTGCCTTTCAAAGTTAATGAAAAGACCTATAAGAATAATAACATATACAATATTGAAAATAATAGCAGAGTACTGATAGAATCGAAGGGTTGGGTCGCTGCTAAAAGTTGTCTCTCTGCTGATATAGATTGAGCCAAAAAATAGCCCCACAAAAAACTGCCCTATCTGCATAAATGTAATGGCTCTCTTAAAAGGAGCTCTTATTCCTACTACGGTCATTGCATAATATAAATACATTGTGCTGTGAATAAAGGAGTTTAAGACTACCCATATCCAGCCACTATACGACTCAGAAAGAGAAACAAGCCAACAAGCAACAATTGCCCCCGCATGATGATACATCTGCAAAAAAGAGCTCTCTTTGTTGCTCATAAACAGTATCAGAGTATCTACTACCTCATAGTATTTAGATATGTAGAATATCCAGATCCAGGGGGATAACTTCTTTTCCATCTGATTTCCTGGATCAACTATAAATTTCTCAAAAGGCAGCGTTCTGAATCCAGTGTAAATAACTTCAAATGTCTTCTTAAACACAAGCATGCTGAAGATAGACATCCCCATGTTGTGTGCAAAAATAAATGTCTTTAACTGTACACTTTTTGGCGTTACAGAAGAAGACTTTTTTGACTTATTCGATATACTTAGCTGAGGATTAAGTATCTCCTTCTTCTCCTTTTTTTCTTTAATCCTCTTGTTGTTTCTAACAACCCACACTATATAGATAAAAGCACTAAAAATAGGTACTTCCCAGTGAAGGGAAACATTTTTAATTCCTCCTAAAAAGCTGCTTGTGCTTTGTAAACTGTCCATTTATTTTGTTTGAATATTTTTTCATAATATGTAATTAATTAATTTAAACCCATCATACAATAATTAAATTATCTTCTAATTACAGCTATGTAGTGATGCATTTATAAAAATTTCTTTGTTCTAGGATTTATTTCGGCGCATAGGAAGATTTGTTGTTTACCCTGTAATTAGAGTTATTTCTATTGTATTTGGAGGTAGTGCTGTAATGTATATTAATCTTTAAATAACACCAGTGTTACATAGTAAATTACATGTACCCTTCTACAACCATTAATATTCTATTTAATCACAGTCTATTACCTAGTATCTATTCTATAACCCGAAAATACCACCAAAATGTATCAGTGTAGGCTCATTTAAGTACTTTTTATTTGGCTAGCATATGAATAAACCATAATGTGTGTGTAATTATTTGAGGTATTAAATATATTTGACATTTGAAAAAAGAAGAATCCCCATGCAGTGTAATACTATTAAGAGCCATACTTGGGCTATATTCTAGCACATTATATTGTTATATTCTGAGTTATATACTAGAAAATATGATATATGTTGTAAATAAGTGATTTAGAATGCGTACTCTGCTTTTTCAATTAATTGACTCACACCATTTATAAATATACATGACATTTAAGTTTTTCTGGCATATTTAATATATAATTATATACCCCGAAATAAACCCGAAATGAACAGAACCAACTACGGGTTTAATAGAATGTTTATAGCTCTGCTATAAAATGCATTCTCTTTAATTAACTATAACAGTTATCTGTGTGTAAATATTTAGAAAGTTTCTTTACCTGTGTTGGTTTTCTATATCTAGATGCTAATATGTTTTATAAATAAATTTGTAAATTTGTGTCTGTGTACGTATCTATTATTTTACTATTTACAAGAAATATAAAAATAGAAAGTGTTCATAATTTAATTCAATCACCGAACGTATATGTTTATTATCTGAGAATATAAAATATTATAAACATATTGCACCAATACTCTAAAAAGAACATCCATATCTCTGATGATTATTCACACACAATGGCACGTATACTGGAATATAATTAATAAAGTATGCATACTAATAAAGTATAAATAAAGGAAAAAAATAGGAAAACAAGAGAAAGTATAATAAAGAGAAAACTAATCGATTTCTATGTCCTAAACCATATTGGCTACATGACAAACAACACTAGAGAAGTAAACCATACTTGATTTGAAAAGCATTTCTCTGCATATGCATGCTATTTATGAAAAAATCCCCTTTAAATTGTATATGCCACCATAGTTTATTTCGGAATATTTTTATTCATATTTTTGTCTAGAATACTCTTTCATATAAAATTCTGTGGATTTTGGCGATTTAGGTATATATTAGATAATTCTGCATACAATTGATTATTTATAACAGAGAATTGTCTATATTTGTTAAATTTTAGCACTTTGTAAAGATTGAAGATTTAGGAGAAAACTAAAGTATGAAATATTCTTTGAGTGTCCCCTGGATTTTAATGAAGTTTAGTAAAACTTTGAAAGAAAAGCAAGTGCAAGAATGGAGAGCTAAGTATTTGAATTATGAAGACCTAAAAGAAAAGATTGATATGACAGAGGATGCGTTCATTAGTGAGATTAATAAAGAAGTAGAGAAAGTAGAGGCCTTCTATAAAATATTGGAAAGAGGAATATTACGGGGCTTAGCTGACTTGCTAGAATTATTTCCAGAGGAGGACTTCCCATACGCGTATGAAATGGTATATGAGAACTGGAAATTGGCCATGGCCAAGTCAGTGAGTGTTCGGCATAAAAGAAGCCGGCAGGAAAGACTACCCAAAAAATCAATTCACAAAGTTCGGGAAAACAAGGTTTTAGAATTTTATGTTGCTCTGAATAAAATTGTGCAGTATAAGCGCATGAATATAACAGGATTCAGAAAAATATTAAAGAAGTATGATAAGAAAAACGGAACAAGCATACAGGGCCAAATGATGGAGGAAATACGCACACGATCCACATTTGTACAGCAGACTGTAGAGGAAATTATTGAATTTACACGGTATCTGCATAAGGAAATAACACCAAACAGGCATAGGGATAAGGCAAAAAGACTTGTAGCTGATTTAACAGAAGAAGACGCGCAGGGAGATGGAAAGAGCTTTGCTGCAGGCGCGATGATGAGTTCTGGCCTATTTATGATGGGGCTTTCCCTGCAGAATAATACAAATATCATGTACTATGGAGCTCTTTATACATTTGACATACTTTTCCTTTCTTTAGGAGTGCTGTTTTATGTGTGCCGTAAAAACCTGGTAAACTACAGCCTAATTCTTGAGCTAAACCTTAAGCCAAAGTTTAAAATATCCAGTTACTTTCTTATGTGCACCATTGTATTTTTAATGCATTCGGTCGCAGGATACTTAGATATACCAAGCTGGATGATATATATTTTAACAGTATGCATTATGTGCATGCCAATAGATCACTTTTATAAGGAAATTCGTATGTACCTACTGCAGACGGTTTCGGAGGTGCTTGCATGCAGTGTTCTAGGAAAAGTCCACTTCAAGCACTTTTTTATTGCAGACTATTTTATAAGCATTCGCTCTGCGCTGCTTCTGTCAATCACCATGAGCCTGCATGAGGCCCCAGGGACCAAGGTTACATGCTGTATTTTGTATATTCCTATAATGATTCGTGTGTTCCAATGCATTAGAAGACACTTTGAGAAGACGAACCGGCAGCCATTTCCTCACTTGTATAATACATTAAAATATATGATCTCATTTGCCAGTGATACTTTACTGATCTTATCTGATACTATAAATATCTGGGTGTGCGTGAGCGCATTACTAATTTCCCACGGCTTTGGAATGTTCTGGGATGTGTATGTTGACTGGATGCTGTGGAGTAGGCCAAAGGTATACCACAGAGAAGTGTATATTTTTGCCTGCCTGTTTAATCTAATCGTGCGAGTTTTGGCAGTTTCAAGCCCTCTGGTAAGCCTGGTAATGCAAGATTATCAGTTTGAAGCCAAGCTCAAGATTAAGTTAGTAATGTGCTTCCTAGAGATGAGCAGAAGAATCATATGGGGAATAGTGCGTATAGAAGTGGAGCACTTAAATAACTGTAATAGACTAAAAGCTATTAGTGGGCCACTGAATGATCTTTTCTATCTTGAGGATGATGGCCACATTGAAATATAACCCAAATTATTCATAACCGGCAGTATACCTTTAAATACCCACTAAACCCACATAGCGCAGGTAGTTTGATGTTATTCTGCTAAAACAAAGGTATATTCTGCTTTTTCGTATATATTGTGGGCAGGCCTATCCAGTATAAAGAGCCGCGAAAGTATTAAATCTAGTAATTTTGGGCTATTTAAGAATAACACAAAAATAGATGGGCACACCACATATTCTAAAATTCACAGCCTCTTAACAGAGTTAAATATAAGAAGATTAATAATTCTACTATCAGAGATAAGCTCAGTAGATAAATACTGATGTAGTGACTATGTCTAGCATGTATAAACATGCCACTAATAATTTTAATTGGCATTTATTATACTATTCTAGCTATTAATAAATAAAGAATACCACATATAAATATTATTTTAGTATTTCTATATTTTAAGGAAACATTTTAACCCCTGTCGTATGAATAAAGAGTATATGCCTTATAAGTCAGTTTTACTTCCAGATATTATATTTTTTGTGAAATAGCCCAAATAAGCCCGAAATTTATTTATGCTTTAAAGCGCATAAAAATAACCCAAAATAATTTCAGCTAACTTTTGCAATTTTAAAACTAAAAAGAAAAGAGATAGCACCTCCAAAGCAATGGAATTCTATGAAATTAGAGTATAATTGGCATCAAAGCGAAATAATAGCATAGATCTAATATTGTCTATATTTATTTACTAGATACGGCATGGCAGCATTTACTTCTTGTACTCTGTAGGTATTCCAGAGTATCCCATTACTAAGTCATCGGTTGTTTCTTTCGCTGTCTCTTCTATTGTTATTCCAGTGATTTTCTTTAGATATACACCGGTCTGGAAGTATTTTTCTGCTTGCTCCTTTGTGCATATTTCATTCTTAGACAGCTTGAGAGCATTTAATGTGCTTGTTACTTGCAGTATAGCAGTTTCGTTAGTTTCAACTATTTGGGATCGTGCAGTACTTTTCTTTATTTCCTCTGATATTCTTTCTTTTGCTACTTCTAAATTTGTTGTGTACTCGCCATCCCAAGCCTCAGAAAATGCTAATACTAAGTCGTACGGCCGCATTGCAATTATGTTTTCCTCAAACTTAAAACTAGAAAATGGGCACTGAATCACCACAAATACATCAATCCCTACAAAGTTCCCCAACTTATTTGGCTTTAGCCCATTAATGTAAAATTGGTAGAACTTCTTTCCATTTATATCTAAATACTTTGATATAAGATTGATCAGATCCATATGATCGCCTGATGTAAATACAATTCCTATCCTCTTTGCTTGTTTTAGAACCTCAATATATGCCATTTTAGAAATTATTGCTCTTGTCTTTCTTGTGCCAAGTGTCTGTATGTCTGCGCGCACTTTGTCTAGTAGCTTGTGTCTATTTTCTAATATGTCCTTTGTAAGTAATATGTAGTTGTAATTGTCTATAAAGTAGTCAATAAATCCTTGATCTTCTGAAAGAACAAGAACCAATTGGGGCTTATTACTTTTAGAATATGACCACATAGTTATTTGCGTGTGCAGCACTTTTTCCAAGTACTCAAGTATCTTCTTATAGTGTGCACTATATTTTATATCAAGTGCCAAGCACACCGCATGCATTGAAAGATCTACAAAATCATCTTTTAGCACATCGCCATCTAAGATATCAAGATTAATAGTACACTCTGGAACATACTGTAATATAGAATATTTCTCTATTAGCTTTTTACTCCGCGATACATTTAATAAGGGGCAGGAAAAGGACCTCTTAATAATGCAGTTGACTTGAGCGTGCTGGACAGCTATCCAATCAATGCAGCATCTGTCTGAATCTGCTAGAATATGTGATTCTATGCCACCCTGCTTTGCAATGTCGCACACTTCTTTGCCAGATTCGTAGTTATTCTTTGCCACCTGGACCCCTATTTTCTCATATTCTGCTTGGTCTAGAAAATCAGACAGCTCTTGTTTACTAACAGTTTTAATACTACTGTCAAGAAAATACTTCATTATTAGCATAGTTAAATTTTTTACATAATATGAAAGTCAAAAGGATCTCAATTGCACATAATGGGACCACCCAGGATGGGTATCTCATGGAAAGTCATGAAACTTCTCTTCTTTTTGACCCACCATCAAAAGTTCTGGACAGTGATGTTGAGCTATGCGGCATTTCCGACCGAGGCTATATAAAAATAGAAGTGATCAAAGAATATCCTCCAGACATTACCGGCATATTTATTACGAATAGTAATTCTCTCTCTGTTTTTTTCGTAGAGAGCGATGTAACTATTTACTTAACAGACTATATTTATCTTCAAATGAAAGAAAGGTTGAAGTATTATGTATCCTTGGGACCAATCACAAGAAAAAAACATCAACCACAGCCCCACACCAAAATAGTGCCAATATCAGAGTATAAAGAAATTTCACGGCGGGTAAAGATAATACGGCACAACCAGGTAATTAACTTTACATACTTATCTATTACAGCCCAGGCAGCAGGGCTATCTCTTGGCTGGATTATGTATGCAGTTGCACAGGACAAAGAAAAAATATGTGCATACGCTTATGGTATACCAGGAGGAAGTTCACTTGCGCATGAAATGAAACCATCAAAAACACCTGTATCATTGATTGTAAACCAGTTCTTAAATAACAAACCAAAAAATATTCAAGATTTATCAAAAGAGATCCAAGCCATGTCACTTAAAAAAGAGTCGTTTGTTGTTACAATGGACATTCTGAACCATTCTGTGGAAATGTCTCTGCACATTCTAAGCCTGGTTAAAGCTAGAAATGTATATGTGGCACACCCCGGATTTAAGAAAATAATGCAGCGGTATGAAATGAAGAAGGATGCATTTGCAGATAGGTTTATGGAAGAATCATCAATTACATCAACACTTTTTAGCACGCCCCGACTTAATGCGGCAAGTAACCACAAAATATTCCGAGCACTAAAAGAAGAAAGCATAATAATTTTGTGCGAGCCATCCCTTTATCAGCTTTTCTTTAAAAGCCTGCCAGTAGTTCATCTTTCTGATTACTGCATAAAGTTTATTGGTAATATGGAAGATGCGCTGAAACTGCCATGGGTCGAAAAGCTTTATGTGAATCCCATTGCGCGAGATTATAATCTGGAGAAAAAATACGATGTGCCAGTTAAGGATACTTCTAAAGATGGTATATGTGTTTCTGAGGATAAGCTGTATAGTATAAAAATCCACAACACACACAATATTCATGTAGTGAGCAGGAGCAAAGACTCACTGACTCTTCACTTCTCAGGAGATTTCAACGAAAACATATCCGGCCTTTCTTTGGAATGCAAAGAATCAAAGTTACAGAAAATTCTATCCCATACTATAGCCAATAGATCGGTAGTTAATGACACTTTGGTTTGTGATGTTGATGACAAAGTTTTTAAAATAAAGGAAGAGGACGGGGTTGTACAAGTAAGGAAAGAGAAGCCAACAAGCAAATAAATTCAGAATTACATGAGTAAATTCATATTTTAAAATTCCTTGCAATGCCCAAAGAACATAATATGTTTTTATTGGGGAATAAAAAGCCAATTGCTAATAATTTGTAAATATCTTCAGACTTGAAGATACAGCCCAAGTCTAAATATTAACTGTTTATAACATTATAACTGCCGTGCCCTCGTTGCGGAAGGCAGTGGTGGGTGAGGTAATAGTCAACTAGAGAAAGTGTATCAGAATATCCGGATGGTCCTTTATTAAATACACGACTGAGTGCGGTATACTGTCTTGATGATGGTTTTAATTCTGTTGTTGTCATTTATACCAGGATCACCAATTAAAGAATAATTTTAATTTATACCGCTAAAATTCCTGGAATTATATTGAGTCGTCAATTTAGAAGTGATTTACTACAGTAAGTATAAAGTAAAACAATAGAATACTCTGAAATTTAAGTTTTCTAGAATTACAAATAAAAAAGCAACTAGCTATTCTATACAGGATTAGTAACTTAATGGATAGACTATAATAAATGAACAAATGCAAAATATTTTAAATGGCAAAGAAAAGAGTTGCACTAATTATAGGATATAACGGAATAGGTTACAAAGGCAGTCAAATAAACAAAGAAGAGAAAACAATAGAAAAGACAGTGTGTGATGAAATACATGCCTTACACTATATATCAGAACGAAATGCAGAAGACTATTCTAAAGTAGCTCTGCAGAGATCCTCTAGGACAGATAAGGGCGTGCACGCGGCAATGCTAGTGCTTTCTTTAAGGATAGAAATTGCAGAAGGAAGAAGCTGTAAAGACTTAGAGAATAAATTAAAAGAATCTCTTCCTGCGCACGGAATTGTTCTGCACAGGCTTATAGAGACCACAAAGAACTTTGATGCAAAACATCGCTGCGAGTCAAGGGTATATGAATACTTTGTGCCACAGAGTGCGTATGTAACAGAAAGCGATACTCCTGAAGACATTAGCAGAAAAACCAAAATATTCACAGAGACCTTACAAAAAATGGAAGGAACACATAATTTCCATAATTTTACTATCCTAACGCAAGAAAAGGGTCCTGTCCGGTTTATTAAAAAAATAGCAGTAGAAGAATACGCCGCAGAGGGAATAAAGTGGAATAAAGTTGTGCTTCATGGGCAGAGTTTTATGATTCACCAGATCCGAAAAATGATAGGCTTTTCAGTTTTAGCAGCACAGAGGCTGGCAAGTCCATTAGATGTTCCAAAGGCTCTTGAGTTAGTATTTTCTACAGAGAAAAGAAATATTCCAAAAGTACCTGGTGAGCTTCTTCTACTCTCACACAGCTATTTTAGCAACTATAATGAAAAATTTGGTGATACTAGAGGAGTTATTGATAATACAGGGTGTGATGAGTACAAACAAAATATATTATATCCAGAAGTATGCACAAAAAGCAATGCTGAATTATTTAATAACTGGCAGGAGGTGATTGACAAGCATGCAGATGAGTTTTTGTATCTAACCAAAGACAAATAGCCAAAACAGCCATAGAACAGAGCCTAATAATATATAGATTTTACTTCTTTATTGTAAGAAATACTAAATAAACTTAGCCATCTATTTTTATAAGAATTATTCAGCTATTTCTTATACTACTGTTAGTATTATGGATTTTTCGGGCTGCTTATTGCCAACCATGTTCCTATAAGAGATAAAAAAGTATATGGTAATCTATTATTCTTAATCTATCATACCTATTATTATTCCATACAAGAATATAATTTAGTCCATATTTGTCTTTGTTATAGCAAATGTTTGAATCTTTTAAATTCCACAGTATATTAGACCACTTTTGTTGTATTTCATAGGTAATTAACTCATATGGAACATTATGTGTCTTAAAGAAGTCTTTTACATCAGAATATATAGTTTTAGATAGATGTTCTGTGGTATATTTGCTTTGCACTAGATCATACATTAGACAGCAGAATAGTGCCAGCAAAGCAGATTCTCTTCCATATAACTTTTTCTTATCTATTTTGTATAATCCTCTTAATTGTATTTGAGTTTTCTATTTTAATTATTGTAGTGCATACATAAACCAATCAAAGTATATTTTTATTAATATATTATGTACATGTTTTATTTTATGCAAAGAATAAATAATATTTATTTTAATAAACCATGCATATATTACAAACTCTACTATTGACTAATTCTAAGAAATCCTTTTAATTGAAATTCAGGTTATTAATATAAGTAAGGTAAGGGAAGAACTTATAAAAATATATAACCAGAAATTTAATTATGGCGCTAGTTGGTGTATATATAACAATCAATATAAAATATTGAAAGAGGGTGTAGTACCTTATACAATCTGTATAAATATATTAGGGATAGTATAACCCAGAAATTTAGATAAAAACATGTCAATTGTGTATAAAGTATACGCATTTATTATGATAAAGTTATGACTAGGTATAGAAAAGAGGACCCTAAGGCATTCTTAATATTGTTTTTCCTCCATTAGCCACGCAGAGCTTTTCCTTTCGAATCATACCATCAAGGCATTGCATAACAACTCCTTCACTGTGATACTTGCACAGTTCTTTGATTAGTATTTTGTATGGCTTGGACAGTCCAATAGGAAGGCAGGATTTTATGGCAGTTTCAACTTGTGAGAACTCTTTAATCCACTCCTGCCTAGGCATACCCTCAACATAATGCCCCATAGCAACAGCCTTCATGGTACTTTCCGTAAACAGCCGGATTGCTTCTTCTACATGCTCAGTGGTTACAACAGTTTCTAGCTCCATCCTTGCCAATGCCTCACTTATTCGAGCAATTGCTTCGAGCTGTCTTACTGTGATAGGAACACTTCCATTTCCTGTATCTCGAGAGGCCCTTGCGGTTTTTCTCGTCTGGATGTAGAATGCCTGTAGTCTCTGAGCTGCTTCCTCCTCTATCACAGGGTTAATGGTCTTTGCATACTCAGCATAATCTTTGAGCTCTTCTATAGAAATATGCTCTGGGATGTTGTTTTGTGCTTTTTCCTCTCTGTTGCTGTTGATAAATCGGCTTATTACATGCTCTGCAATTTTCTTGTCTGCGCTCATTGAGTCTTTAATAACAAATATCAGATCAAATCTTGAAAGAATTGTTACTCCAAAGTCAATGTTCTCTCCAGGAGCCTTATTCTCATCATACCTTCCAAATATTGGATTGGCAGCCGCCACTACAGCACATCGAGAGTTTAGAGAAGTGACTATTCCTGCCTTTGAAATAGAAATAGTCTGCTGCTCCATGGCCTCGTGGATAGCAACACGGTCTTTCTCCTGCATTTTATCAAATTCATCAATGCAGCACAGCCCACCATCTGCCAGAACCAAAGCACCACCTTCAAGATAAAAGTTTCCAAATTTGTCCTTACATACTGTTGCTGTTAAACCAGCTGCACTGGCACCTTTACCACTTGTGTAGACCCCACGGGAAGACACACCGGAAAGGAACTTTAGCAGTTGACTTTTTGCAATACCAGGATCACCAAGCAGAAGAACATTAATATCTCCCCTGACCCGAATTCCATCTTCAAAGTTCTTTTGTATTCCTCCAAAAAGAGCACATGCTAAAGCAAGCTTGACATACTTATGCCCAAATACTTCCGGAGATATGCTGTTTACAATTGTAGATCTAGAAAAGCTGGTGAACTTCTTTGTGACCTTTCGTACAGCCTTCTGTGCTGTGAGTATTCCAATCTTCTGCTCACTTACTGATATTCCCATTGCCTTTATAAAAGGAATATTGTTCTTTGTGTTTCCAATAGAGTACACTCCAGTTATGGTCACAGATGTTCCAGGAATTACCCGGTCTACAAGGCCATCTGCAGCAGTCACCATCAAATGCCTGGATATTTCCCCAGTTGGCAGATCTTCAAAGGCTTCCTGAATCTTTATGTACTGCACATCCTGTAGAATGCTTTTTTCAGGAGATGCAACAAAACTATCTGAGCTGCTGCATGATTCACACTTCCTAGGAAGGGTTTCCTTGATCACCTTTGCGTTTAAGCATGTCTTACAGAAGGCATATAGCGCAAGTGGCTTTGAGCACACGCTTGAGACAGATAAAACTATCCCCCTAATTGTTGATATCTTGTTAATATGCGCAGAGTCTAGCTTTCTTATGGGAGTAACTGTTGACTGTGATACAATTTCAATATACCGCTCTTTCTTGCCTGGATCATTAATAGCGTCTCTGAATAGTTCAAGGTAGTGAAGAGGCCTGCTCATTACACTCTCAAACAATCGAGAATCAAACATACTCATATGCTCCACAGTAACTCTTAAAAGCCTTTCATCCTTTGCTAGTTCTTCCCTGTATATGTAGTCATCTCCTATTCTAAAGGTGTCAATAAACAAATTAAACAGCCCCTTTGCCTGGTCATCTGTTAGATTGTTGTCGTCATTCACCAATCCTATTTCATATGGTCGGTCTCTGTTGTGGTTCATTTCTCTTTTCTTTTTGCAATGAATTCAATTATTAATATTTTTCTACTGTAGTCAGAATACTCCAAAGTTTAAATAGAATGATTAAAGTATACTGCATGTCACTTGCGCCATATAAATAGCAAGTAGTCTCGCTAAAGCCTAATATATCTATGAAATATATATGTTCATTTAAAAATTTCGAGTTATACCCACAGGCTAGAACAACAAGTCAAAAATGAATAACTTATATAGAATGTAATTTACTTATTCTTAAGGACAATGAGCATTGTATGCGTCTTCTTCTATAAAAACACGCACAAATCAATGGTAGTTGTTTATCCGAAGGAATTTTTAAAGTAATTTAAAGTATATGCAACTCCTTACTAAATAGAATAAAAAACCGCGTATTATCCAAAAAACTTCTACACCACCGGCTATAACGCCCCATAGAAGACAATGCTGGTATATAACATGCCTAGATACAGTTTAAGAGTAGAGTGGCTCATCTGTATAAATACTTTAAATGAATTATAGCTTTAGAGAAAAGACTTGAGAGTGTCCTTGCGGGGGCCTTGCTACTCCAATTAGAGTATCTGCTGTCTCAAATAGCTCAATTCGATGAGTGACTGCAATAAACTGCGCATTTATCTCTTGCAGCGACTCTCTAAGGCACGTTATTTTATCTTTGTCTAGCGCAGCATCCAGCTCGTCAAATACATAAAAAAGAGATGGATATATTGAGTTAATAGAAAGCAGCAATGACAGCGCAACCATTGTTTTCTCTCCGCCTGACAAGTATTTTGCTTCTCTGAATGTTTTTCCAGTAGGCATGACAAATATCTGCACACCTGCTAAGTATGGCTCTAAAGAATTCTCTAACCCTAAATGCGCCCGTACATGGCCTGATGGGTTTTCCGTGAGCCGTGCATAGTGCTGGTTTATTAGAGTGTTTATTTTGTCAAATACGTTAAGGAAAAGTACCGCCCTTTCCTTCCGCACTTTTTGGAACTGCCTTGTTACCTCTGCTAGCGCATTCTTTTTTTCTTCTGCCTCTTGTTCCAGCTGTGCATATATCTGGTGGGTTTCTGCTACAACTCCCTTTTTTGACAAAAAGGACGATACGCTTGTAATTTCTCTTTCAAGCTTCTCCAAATCTTCTTCTTCCATGCCGCTTGGTGCATCCTGAATGGCTTCTTCGGTTATGCCTTCTTCTGCCATATACTGCTCTATCTCTTCAATCTCATCATCAAGCACAACTATTTGCTCTTTGATCATTTTCAACTCAATCTCTGAGGATGGCTCTATTCTTTTAGATACCTCTAATAACTTGGCCTCCAGCTCTAATATTTCTTTATTAAGGGCCTCTGGGCTTTCATTCATTTCTTCTGCCACACGAACAGGCGCCTTTTCTAATTTATCCAGCGCATGCCTCAAGTCATTTAGCCGATTCCCCCAGGACTTCTCCTTGTTTTTTATTTGAGCTGTTTTCTTATTTGCTGAAGAAGAATCAATTACACCCTCTTCCTTGGCATGCTGTATTATTTTGTAGGGTATTTGTGATTTGACTACTATTTCATCTATTTGGCCTTTTATCTCTGCCTCTGCCTCTCTTAAGTATCTCTCTGCTTCCTCACACTGCTTTTCAAGCTCTATGATCTGCTCGCTTTTTACATAAATGCTCTTTTCTGCCTGTACCGATCTCTGTGCTCCGCTCTCTGCCTTAATATCCATCAGAAGTGCGTCTCTTTTCTCTTCAAGCTCCTTTATTGCGCTTTCATCTCCACGCGAAGCAATCTTTCTAACTGATCCATCCTGCGAAATAATTATTCCGTCTAGAGTAATTACCTTTTCAGCAGCATAAGTTGGCGATCCCTCTCCAAAATATATTAATGCCTTGCCGCATATATAATCAATTAGCGCATTTTCCTCATATTTCATCTCTTTTGTTATTTTAATTACATCTCGGCACCGAATGTATCCAGCAGGGAGTGAATCCAGCCTAGTTTGTTGGTTTGAAATGTTTTCTTTATCAGACCGGCCTGCACCCCCATATGAATTAAGCCTATTTAATGGCAAAATAGTCACTCTTCCAGCTCCAGACTGCGCCAGTCCATTAAGAATTGGCTGTGCATGCTTTTCTTGCTCTATGATAATTATGTTTCTTTTTGAGTGTATTAAAGCATTAATTGCAGTTTGATACCTTTCCTCAGTACACGATACCAAATCGCAGACTCTTCCCACCACCTGTGGAATACTCTCTCTGATTCGCCCAATAAGATATCCCAGTCTTGAGTTGTACTCTACATCCTTACTACGTGACATTCTGCAGGATAGTTCTTTTAGCGTCTCCAAAAGTGCCTGGTTCAGATGTGCTAAACGATTACTCATAACTTCTTGATGGTCCATGTCTTTCTGCTCCTTCTCCTTCTGAATTAATTCTTTCAGTTCTCTTTTAATCTCATTCACATGTATCTTCATCTGCAAGATGCTTTTTGAGTCTTCCACGCGCTGTATCTGAGAAAGTGTTTGAATGAGCGCTTCTCTTTGGTACTTCTCATTCCACCCAGGGTGTGCAGATGCTATATCTTCCGTGTTTTTAAGGTGCCATAAACAATCTTCTATCTGAGCCTCTGCTTCTGCTATTTGCTCCTTTATTTTAACTATTTCCTGTGCCCGGGCTTCGTTGCTTTTAACTATTTCAGCCTCTTCCTCAGTTTTTAAGTCTATTCTGTGCTGCATGCTGCTTTTTATAGCCCGGCACTTAATAAGCTGTGTCTGTATATGCGCCATTTCCTTATGCAGTTCCCTTAATTCAGTGCTGTTTCCCTTTTCTTCTATAGATAACAGTCGGTCAACAAGCCCCTGTCGGGTTTCACGTATCTGCACCTTCTTTTTCTTTATCTTTGAACTTGCTAAAACTCTCTTTCTTGCCATAAGCAATCTGTGCCGTGCTTGCATCTCAGATACTTCTTCATACGCTTTTGTAGATACTTCAGCTGCCCTTTTCCTCTCCATTAGTTCCTGATACTCTTTTGTAAACTGCTCCTTCTGCGCTTTCAAAAGTTTATATTCCTCTTTGTGCGCATAGGACCCAGATATCTTTTCTATGAATTTTGAAAGCTCCTTTGGTGATTTTATGAGTGCTTCATTCTGCGAGATAAGAAAGTTCCTGTGAACTGTCGATATGTTCTGGCTCTCTAAATAAGAAGAATATTCTATAAAAGACACTTTCATGCCATCTATATAGAATGAAGATGAATCATTGGCCATTTCCCTCTTTAAATTTATAATAACCCCATTTTTATCACGAAACGCCAGCTCAACTCTTGTGGGAGGCATACAGTCTCTAGCAGGAATGCATCCTCTAATTTCCTGCGGACTTGCACCAAATACGAACAATAGAGCATCTATTAAATTGCTCTTTCCAGCACCATTCGGCCCTACAATACATGTAAATGGCGAAAAAGGAACGCATTCCACCTTTTCATACGTTTTAAATGAGAGTATCTTCATATTAAGAATTGCCATGTAAAAATAGAAAACAGAAAATATTTATAGAACCTCATTACATGGCTAAGACCATCCAATACACAGCATTACATTAAATAACCCAGCATACACCCATAAAAATGCTAAATTTCAAGTTATACACACAAATAATCCATGTTAATTAGTTTGTATACATCTCTAATAGTTTAATAGAATATATCTTGGCTTTATTTAAAGAGAAGCCTTTTTTGTCAAATTTAAATACAGTCTATCCCTGTCAGACTCAGAAACATATCCTGATAGCCTTTCCTTACAGGGAGCATCTATGACCGACTTTTTATATTTTTCTAGTCCTGCACCATCTATTTTAGATTTGTCTAACTTTGCAAACCGGCCTAGTTCTGCTTCTATTGTGATTTTGTCTATGCTTAGCTCGTCCTTAATCTTTTTTAAGTGGTCCCACATTGTACTGCTAATCATTCGAGAGTAAAACAGAGAATGGATGATTTTAGACTCTTCTTCAATCTCCTCCTCTTTCTCTACAAGATAAATACTTGCTTTTGCTAGAACTTTATACTGCTCGACCTGCTCAGCATCTGCTGGCATGTCTAAATACTCTTTTAAATACTTGTTGTCGTACGATAGCATATCTATGTCTATCTCCTTTCTGCTTCTTCTAATGTATAAGGCCACACCCAGAGGAATAAGAAGACCAATTGCAATAAAAGTAAACATTAGCAAAAATAATTTACACATTGTATTTAAAGTAATCATTATAACCCAAAATTAGAGAGAAGAGTTTTTGTGTATTATATAACATAGAATAAAAATAGATTAGGCATAGAAGTAACTGAAAGCACGTAAACATGGAAATAAAGGCACACACAACTTTTGGCTTACTTCTTAGAACATATTGGCAGCTACTTAGAAAGTTCAAATATGTCTATTACAAACATGTTGGTTTATATTTTAGTTTAGTCACAACGTAGAGTTTATACCTCTAATTGTTAAATTTGGGATACTAAATATTATATTCTTGCTTACTGCTTAATCATGGCTCTTTATTTATTGTGGGGTTAGTAGTAGCTCTATTGCACGGGTTCTCAGAAGAGTCTCACAGTTAAATCCTGGGAGTATTTCTGTAATAATTGCGTGTGATTCTGAATAGCTTCCCAGTCGCAAGAAAACAAATGCTCTTGCTATTTCCATTTTAATGCTTTGCGATTTAAGTAGGAGAAGATTGTCTCCAATCTGAAGCAGACTTTTCTTAAACACAGAGAAAAACTCTCTTTCCTTCATCTTCTGCTCAAAACACAAGCAAAGCACTCTAAGCACAGTCTCTGTTTTCGCTGAGCACCAGAGGGTCTTGTTGTAGTATGAATACTCTAAAAGGTCCATTGCATTGGTAAAGTCTCTTTCTATAAATGCCCTGTGCCCTAGCTCCTCTGCACACTTAGGTAAGTACGCATTTGTGCTATTTTCTTTTTCTGTTAGCTGCTTGTACAGTGCCACAGCCTCTAAAATAGGCAGATCTCTTAGCTTCTCTACCACTTTGAATTTTTCATAATTATGGCTCTCCATCGGCCTGTCAATAAACTCCTTGGAGAGGTACGGCCTAGATACATCGTCAACTGTACTTCTTAGGAAATAATCAATCTCAAGAACGCTTTCTCTAGGAACATCTGTTACATCAGATAGCCCATCTGCCACTTCCATTAGATCGTAATATACATTTTCCCAGTTGATTTTATCTGCATCTAATTCTTGCACATACTTTAACAGATTCCGCATGTACTTTCCTATTCTTGTTCTTAATAGGCTCTGCTCTTCTTCAGCACTCAAAAAGTTCTTTTCTTTTTTAAGCCTGTCTATAATCTCTGCGTAGTTTTCCTCTACGCTTTCTTCTATTATGCAACTCAATAAATATAGATTAATTCGGTGCATTTCAACCTCAGACAGTGTGGATATGCTTTCCATCTCTTTAAGAGCTTCCTTTCTTTTTTGTAGATTCTCAATTAGATACGTTTTTCCTATCTCCTCAATATAGCTTTTCTTTTGCTTTTTTTCTTCCACCACATTAAGAATCACTTCTACTTCGTTATACTTCTCTAAAAACTTCGTCTTTTTTTGTTTGAAAATTGCTGGTGTGGACTTGTTCTTCTCTGCCTCTGCAATAAAGTCTACTAAAACCGATGGAAGACCTTTCTTTGTAAAGTGCGCTGAATACTTAGTCAGTTTCTTAAAAAACTGGTCTACATCCTTTGGCTTTTTAAAAGTGGTTTCTTTGCATAATTTGGCCACTTCTTCATCTTTCTTTTCTTTGTTAGAAATAGTTGGCTTGTCCTCTTCACTGTCGTCTGAGAAATTCAGTTGTGCAGCAATTGCAGAATTTACTTTCTTTTGTGGAGCATCCTCCAGTCCAGCAAAGAACTTTGACATTTTAATTTTAAAAGAGAAAGAAAATTAATACTTTCCCCCAAGAATTGCCAATTCTCTACTATTAAAAACAGAAATATTTCCATTTCCTTTATAATCATAAAAAACCATTGTATCTGCATTGTATCTCATAACAAATTTAATTTCGTGTTATATGCACTCTTACTTCACACTTTTCAAGTTTAGTGATACTGCTATAATACTGTATAAATTTTCAAACTGTCTTGGATTATTATTAATAAGTTTCTACTTCTGCTATAAATTATAAATGTTCATATTATATTAGTATTGCTATAATTAAATGTATCTACTCTCTTTTAGAAATAAGTATGTTAATGGTTTGTCATTTACACTTTATAGTATTATGCCATGGTATATACTTCAAAATTAACTCATTTTAAATAACCCGAAATAAATCAAGTTCTATTTCTGGTTAATTCGGGATTGTTTTAATGTACTTCCATCTGAATGTTTTGGGTTATATATGGTCTCTTATTAATTTTTTATTTTTCATTTTGAATTATATCTCTTTATATGTGGTCTTTATTATTAATAAAATGCATAATAAAATATTTATAAATTTAGTAGTAAACCAAACATATATTTTATTGTATTTGATTGTGTCTATGATGTATTCTATAATATAAAGTGTAATTTAAAGCATTTTCATGGGGGTTTTTATTTTATCTGATTTAATTTCAGTTATTTTTTCTTTCCTGATTTTTGTTTAATTTTTCGAATGTGCACTCCAAACTTAGCCATTGCCATGCCAATAACTCCTCTGGGGAAGGCACATGCAAAAAGATTCAGAAGAGCATGCGGGAAGTATGGATACGTCATAGCACATGTACCAAATGTATGAACACAGCACTTTCCATACAGATCAGCAGATGGCACAAATAAGTTTGGCTTCTTTGCCCCGGATAACTTGGAACATACTAATCCAGTCATAAATACTTCTGCATGGTATCCAGGAAGTTCTGTTGAAATTGACTCAGACCACACTTGTAGGAATGCCTTTGTTCCTGCATATATCTGCTGGAATGGACTGGGGATAGATCCCAGCATAGAGCCTGTTGTTAGGATGTACTTTTTATCCTTGGGAGACTTATCCCATGAAATGTACTCCTGTGTTATCCTTACTGTATTTGTAATATTTACTTTAACTATCCGGTCTATGCTTTTAAAGGTGTGCTCCATAAATGCAGTGGGCCCAGACTCGGCTACTCCAACATTATTTACAAGTATGTGTGGGCTGTACTCTTTAACCTCTGCAAGTGATGCTGCAAAGTCTATTTCATTCTCAAAGTCCATCTGCACTGTTTTAGTCTTTACCTTTTTAGAAAGCTCCTCTTCCACTTTGTCTAATTTTTCCTGTGTCCGGCTGATTAGAATTAGGTTTATTCCATTATTTGCCATTTCTCGGGCTATCCCCAGACCTATTCCATCTGTACACCCAGTAATAATTGCCCACTTTCCAGATAACTCTTTAAGAAGGGACCTGTTGCGCAGCCTCCTAATAAAATACGCACATATTTCCATAAAGAGAGCAAAGAAAGTATTCCCTGTGGCAACAAATAGCACAGCACCTCCTATGCACTTAAGAGAGAGAGTCAACATAAAGAAAAAAAGAAAGACAATTAAATATTCAATATAACTGGAAATTGGCCTAATTACATATATTCTAAATATAATATACTACATATATAAAGATATATACCAAATTATACTAAATTAATCTATTTATACTGTAAATCTTCTTTTATTTACTGAATTGGTCAAATAATAAATTGTATAAAAATAAGAGCATACCAAGTAAATTGAATAAAATATAAATTTATATTTGTCCTTCCAATTATACACAAATTTAATTGATATTTAACACTATCACAGTAAGTTGTTGCTGTATAATTACAGTTTTTAAGTACTGATCTGTATATATCATATATATAATACAGACAAAACCACAGCCCATATTAAATAATATTTAAGTGTGGTTTGAATTGACCCCGAACATATCTTAAACATTTTGTTATTTTACAGCCTTAGGACACTAAAGCATTTCAGTGTTCTGTGCTTATATTATAATTAAAGTGTTTTTGTAGTATAATCTGAAATTGTTGTGTACATTTTCATTCTCGGCTTTTTATTAAAAATTCTTCAGAACTCTTGTTCTTGAATAAAATGTGTACACATTGAATTTATATAAAAAAAGAAAGTTCATATTTATATTCTGCCACAGTAATAAATAAAAATAGAGCAACAAGTAATAGCACTAATTATTGCAAATTAATTCAAAACACAATGAGACAACTTCTGGGTATATAGAAACACAAAAGAAGAAAATAAAAGAAAAGCAATGCAATTAGTATGAAATAAATGCATACCCCGAAATTTCAGTTATAAATACTCTGTATATATTCTTTAAAGGCCGATTTTTATTTATTTAGAGTATAGTTCAACCAAATAAATACGTATTACATAGTCGCATTTGGCTGAACAATATGCATAATCATTTGATACTTTATATTTCTTTTAATAACATGATTGTTACTAAAGAGTGCCATTTTCATCTTTGGGCTAATTTCATCTTTTAGACTTTTTAATCGAGAAGCAATCATTCCTATAGCGGGAGCATTAAAAATACTCTGTATACCGGTTTTTGTAACATTAATAAGATGTGTGGAATTTATGCTGTTATAAAGGCCTATGGTAATGGATTTAGGGCAAGTTGAAGAGATGCATGAATAATAAAGAAAGATAAGCGCTATATAGCTGCTATTATATCTAGAGATTTTACTATCAATACTGTTTAAAAATGCTTGAATATAACTACTCTGTGATTCTATATGTGCACGGGTGATTAAGTTCAATATACAATTTGCAGTATAGGGAGTTTCCAAATTATTATAGACATGTTCTACGCACAGACTTAACTCTAACATAGAAGATAGTGATGCGCAGAGATGCCGTATAGATCCCATAAGAAGTATATTGGAAATTAGAGACTTAATTAAAAAATAAGTTATTTCACTCTCTGGCCGTAAGAATTCTATAGGTCCTATGATAAAAGACCCATAGTACTGCACATAATTTTTGTTAACTAAAAGTCCATTTAAAATAAGTCTTATTGACTTTTTGTCTCCTCTAACAATAAAGTTGTATTTTATAATATTGGAAGTAAATCGCACCAATTCGTGTGAGTTGGAAAGAGTCTCTGGAGAAGTGTTCAGTAAAAAAGAAAACACAAACTGCCCTCTATATATAGATGATGTGAACTTCTCATCCACAAGAAGCTCGTAAAGGTTAAAAGCTCCTTTTTGTATATTCAATCCAACAAGTAACAAATAATTGTCGTCATATTTATAGTTCATTTTGAAGTACTTATTTTCCAAGCTGCATATATATTCATAAACAAGATTCCCCGTATGGGTTTTTAAATTAATAGAGTAATTCTGACTGGATTTGATTGTTTTTTCTATTTCATCCTTGCAGTATTTATCTAAACTAGAGGAAACAGTAAACGTATCTGTGGTTATATTTAATGTCACATCACAGGTGGCCTTATTGAATTTGAAAAGTAGGTTAATAGTTCCAATAAGCTCAAACTTATTGCATGGTGCGCGAAAAATGAGACGCTGCAGGCTGAGCTCTGTTATGAATAAATTAGACATATTTGTGAGTTTAAAAAGTAAATCTATTATAACAGACTTTATATTCTCATATCTTATCTCTAGGTTTTCTGACGCTTTGTATGCTTTCTTTATATTTAGGTTTAAATTACCGGCTAGCTTATTTCTTTGAACTATATCTGGCTGCATTATCACTATTAAAACATGCAGAATATTCATTAGCCCGCTTGAAATATTTCCGTTCTCATAATAGCTAATATTGCTGCTGGTTTTTGTGTAGAGAATTCTTTCCCACTCTTTGCGCATCTGTGGGTCTTTAACATTTAGGCTAGGCCCATGCTTTTTGAAAAAATTAATAAGATCACTATTATAAGAACGACTTTTTGGGTCGTCGCAGCCAGTTAAATAGTCTCTATTGTTGGTGTTATACAGCAAAAATAAAACTAAATTTAAAATAGCCATATTCATCTGATTTCTCTGGAGTACAGAAGAGTCTTTGACTTTCAGATTATTAAGCGTATAAATCCCTGAACATTCGCAGTACTCTGTTAGGTTGACGGAATTTATATGCGGAAGAAGATCATTTTTTCTTATGTAATTAGTCACATCGTATATAGGGTTTATATAAGAAACTGAATTTTCAGCTTGAACGTTTTTAATAATAAAAAGCCGTTTAAATACACTATTAACAATTTCATACTCTTCCTGAGTTATTTGTGTGTTTTCCGCCTGGTTATTAATTAACTCGTATGTAACTTCTATGAACTCTCTATATTCCTCTGCACTTGAAATAAACTCTGAAATATACGACTGTATAAGAAACTTTGTGCCATTTAAAAACTTCCCTGTTTTGAATGTTCTATAGTCATCTAATTCTGCAAACTCATTTCTATCCGAAAGAAGTGGATTATTTCTATTTTTTATGAAAAAATGAATAACTTCCTTTGCCCCATTATAATATATCTTCTCATCCAGCCGATTATTTTTTTCTAACCACAGAGAGGTATATATGTAATATACCATCTCATCATACCTAGTGTACTTTCTTAACATTAGTTTTTCAACAAACTGCCGCTTATGATTTTGCACAATAGATATTTCAATAGGAACATCAATACCCTCAGAAAGAAGAAGTAATGCACTAAGTATATAGAAGCGATGCTGCTTGATATGTCTATGGAATAAAAATAATATGAACAAATCTGAATAAGATGAACACCGTTGTGGTATAATAGGCGTGTTTTCATATGCGTATAAAAACATCCCAACAACCTGTTTGGCATGTTCTAGCATATAAGCATTCTTTTTATACTCATTTGATCCCCTTGTCATTGTTAGATCTCCCTCGTTACTTAAAAATACGGATTCTATATCAAAAGATTGCCTAACTGTAAATACTCCATTTTTGCTATATTCTAACTTATGGTTTTTGTATATCCATGGCGAAAAGTTATACAGATTTTGCATATACCCAATTTCGCGATATAATTTGCCTATTATTATATTCAGCGGACCGCTGGGGTTTATCTTATAATTTAAATTTTGTATAGGACTTTCTATTCCTTCAATTTTTAATAAAGACATGTCAATTGTACTTTTAACCCAGCATAGAAACACAATTTGAGAAAGTATCCAGGCTTGATTTATTTTCCTCTTTCCTATTTGTAACATAATTAATATCTTATCTTAAAATTATTTTATTTATATAGGTTACAATATATTATTAATTTAAATAAACCAGTATATTTCAAGTTGTACTAAGGAGTAAAATAACCCGAAACTTGGGATATATTATATCTGGTGGGATACAGCTAGAAATAGACAAGAACTAGTCTATAATAAGTACAGAGAAGATTAAATCATTTTAATAACTGAATAATACAGCAATTCAAGTTATAAGCACAGTTTTAGCTAACTATACACGTATAAAGAAACGAGTGAATAAATAAATGTGTATTTATCAAAGAATGGTGAATTAGTGCTTATAAATGCTTTTGTTATTGTAAAGCACAGAATAATTTAAATAATTTACAAATTTTCATTTCCCCATATAAGCGCCTCTTCACTTGATTAGTGCATATATTAGTTTAGAAGTTAACTTTCTGGTTAACTCCAGCACTCTGGCCGTTATAAAACTTATGAAGAGCAGCAAAGAATTAAACCAACTGCTGTATAAAAAGCACCGGCCCATTGTTGCGTGCTAGAATGCATTGCTTCTAAACTTGTGTATATGCAGAAAAGTCAGTAAAAGTGATATATGAATGCTGCAAATAAACTAAAAACATAAACCTGTGCATGTCATTTATTCATGCGCCCTTTAACTTAATTACTGCTCAACATCAACAGTGTATTGTCTAACAGTTCCATCAGAGTACCCAGCAACCAGAGTGAATCCATCAATCCATCCAATGGCAGTGCATGATCCTTTACAGTCTTCAGGATGTGGTATTTCAACAACCACATCTCTCTCAAGAATGTCCCATATCATAATGGAGGTTTCAGTGCCTGCTGCAAGCCAGTATGCAGAAAGTGCGAACTCTAAGCAGTTAACAGTATCTCCTGTAGATATTTCGCATCTGTTAGATCCATTCTCCTTCAGATCCCAAAGGAGGACAGTCTTGTCTCTTCCAGCAGTTGCACAAAGAGAGCCATCTGGGCTGACCACGAGTGAGTCAATGATGCAAGAGTGTCCCTTCATAGAGCTTTCAATCTTTCCTGTTTCTATGTTCCACATAACAATAGCACCGTCAGAGTATGCGCAGATGATTGTTTCTGGCTTCTTTGGTATGGCCTTTATAACAGTAATGTATGCCACCTCGTTGTCCTCTCTCTTAAGCTGCTTCTTAAGTTCAAGATTTGCATTCCATACATTAAGAACTGGCTTTACTCCTCCAGTGAAAATGTACTCCTGGGAGGATTCCTCGGTTCCAGTGGAGTGTGCAAGTGCGCAGTATGCCTTTTCTGCATGCTCTGCGTGCTTCTTTGTCTCTTCTATAGTGATGGGCCATGATCTAATTGTGCTGTCTGCTCCCACTGAGATCAAGTACTTTCCAGACTTGGCCAGAGAGATTGAGTTTACAAATCCACCGTGCCCAGAAAACACTTTAGAAAGCTTAGCCATAAGCTCGCCTGTGGCATCTGCAACAAACTCCCATCCCTTTATGGTCTTGTCCCGAGAGGCGGTGTATAGTATTTTCTTTCCGTTCTCTTCTTGTATTTTTAAATCTGTCACTCTTTCTGTGTGTCCATTAAATTTCAGCTTCAGCTTTGAAGATGCGACTGTACTTGTCATTACAAGGGCGTAAAAAATTTAAAAATTATATTTACGTTAATTTATTCAAATCCCTCTGATCCTCCATCGGGATAGAAATTGCCTAATATAACACAAACAGCCGTCTTTGCGCCCTCCGCTTACTCTGTCAAGGTCTTCACATGCCTTGAAATTAGCTGGCAAAGTGACTTGACCACCCGTGCATTGCTGCCGCGTATTCTGAATGTGGCTGCTAATTCTTGTCCTTCTGTGGTAATGGCAGCATTTACGTAAATGCCTGTTCCCTGTGCAGTTCTTGTGTACATGTTCTTCACAAGTATATCTGGTCGTTCAATCTCATCCTTATCTGATATAGTATCGCCTATCTTTGCCCTTGTCTCAACTACTGTGCCGTTGATAGCTTTGCTAACGGTCTTTATCACATGACTCGGAGTGATTTTTGGAGTATTCAGCGTAATTGTATACAGATTCTCCCAAACAAGAGATGGCCATCTATCACGGAACTCCTCCCCATCTATTTTCTTTTTTTCCAGCATATCAGCCAAGTTAAACTTAATCTCCTGCAAATTTTGTATAAAGTAGTTGTCCCTGCCTACTTTCCCAGCTGTAATTACTCCACCAATATACCCAGTGTCTGACTCTTCCATAATTAAAGTGGCTTCTAGTGTGCACACCATGTGCGGTCTTAGCTTGTCCAGCCGGATAACGCTTGCCATTTTAATATTTGGACTAGAGACAATGTCAAACTCAACGCTCTCCAAGAGCATATCAGTCTGGTTTACAAGAAGAATATCCAATGTTATTTCCGCGCGAGACGTATTTATCTTGCACTCACAGTACAATGGATCAATTGCTGATGTGAGTTGGAAAATGTTTTTTAGCTTACTGAGTGACAGCGGAGTGCTTTTTTCAATGAATTTCTGTACAGTGCTTAGTTCGCATGGCGAGGTTTGCTCAACAATTAGTGGAAAAACAGGCCGAACAAATACATCTTGCTTGCACAGCACGCCACCAGCAAACCGCCTATTGTTTTTCTGTTCTGCGCCCTTTGCATCATCACTCCCTGTTACTTGGCGAGACTTATCAAGAATATGGGTGTTTTCATTATTCTCCAGCAGACTCACTAGGCGAAGGAGTGCTACACGAGATGCCTCATCTATATTCTGGGTTTTATGCCCTACTGCATATGTTTTAAGCGCAGCTGTCATGACATCCGCAGTGAACTCCTTTCTTTTTTCCTCTTGCATGCCCGGCGCACGCTGTGCCATGTCCAGGAGGAAAATAGCAATGGGTACACCAGGGAATATTTTTGAAATGTCTAGTTTCTTTGTATCTTTAAGCCCCGGAAGAAGTCCTTTGTCATCTGATGCTAAAGCATAGAGCAGCTTAAGCACTGCCTCGTGCGCTTTTTCACCATCTGCATGGGCAGAAATAAGAGTAAACACCCTTCTAAGTATCTTTCCATACTTGATGCCCGGTAGTTTATCTATCACGAGTGTCAAAGTCTCCTCCTTGTTCTTTGGCAAAATAGTAATGAACGAGTCAATAAAGTTTGCTGCCTCCAGTGCCAGTTCAGGAATTCCAACAGAAATCAATCCAGAAATCCTCTCTATTAGCTCTGGCGTGCATATTTTATACTTCATCATCAGCTCTTTTAGTGCCTGCATAAAAAATATCTTATCCTGTGCAGAAGATGAGTCCCTTAAATCTTTCTCCGGTGCATCTGTAAGGCCCTGGCACAGAAAAGCGAACAAGTCCTTTGCCTCTGCAATTGCCAGAACATCCAGTGTAAATTGGAATATCTCCTTTGCTAGTTCCATTTTAATCTTAGCTACTGCTGGAGTAATCATCTGCACTATTTTCATGCTCATGTTCTCAAATGTGTACTGCCCTCTTTTCAGCGCATCTCTGCACGCACGGATTATTTTACTCTTTGATTCCACATCCAAGTACTCATTTGACATATCCAATAACTTATCCACTCCCATCTTTACCATCTCACTATTTCCATTCTTCACAAGAGCAACAGCGGCATGTACTTCTATCCCACGAGAGGACGCTCTTTTGAATATTTCAACAATCTGGTCTAAGTCACCCTCTCTCTCTGCGCTTTCTAAAAAGCACTCCTGTAAGCCCTCGTGCGCGCTTTCTTTCAACTTCTCATAAATATGCTTTGCATCTTCTTTATTTACCTGCTCTATGGTTTTATACCCCTCTGCCAGGCAGATTGAGTCTCTCTCTTTAAGAATCTGGTCAACCAGCATGGGAATAGTATCTGAAAATATCCCAGATAGCTCCTTACTACTAAGAAGATCCCGCAGTGCGATGTACATTGCTGTTCTTACTATTGGATTTGAATAACTTAAATTCTCTATAAATGGAAGCTTTAAGATATCAAATATCGCAGCACTTCTAAACTTGCTAACAGTTCTGATTGCACGGGCTCTAATGTGCTCATTGGGGTGCGCTAGATGCCCCCGTATCATGTTGCATATCATAAGTATCTCATCCCGAATATTTCCCTCAGAGTCTTCTATCTTTATACTCTCCATATACAAATAGAACAGCATAATTAGTCTTTTACTCTTTGTACTGGGAATAGCCATTGTTAGTGTTAATAGAAGGTTTTCATGGTTTATTCCCATTGCGGTCTCCTTTACTATATGCCACAGCGCTTCAATTTTACTCTCATCTGTACCTCTGGTCAGAATTGCCTTTAAGTTGTCTTTGCTCTTTATTTTGTGTAAATCTCTCGAAACATAAAGTGTCCGAGCGCAGGTTGCTGACATAATTTGTAAAAACAGAAGAATTATAAATATTTTGTATCCCGAAATAATTAAATGACAAATACAAACAGACCCGCAGAAAACTGTTATTTTAAGAGAATTGGCGTAGAACTGAATGCGTACAGAAGACACCTGCTTGATAGAATAGAGATACAGAAGAGCACTAAAGGAGTCTCAAAAATAATAATAGATGGCGTTAGCCCACAGACAAAGCCATCAAGTATATATGCAGCTGCAGCTAAGTTTGATCTTTGTGAGCTATTAATAGATTCAAGTGAGAATCTGTCACGATGCGCACAATGGCAGATACATTCTGTTCAACTGGACATGACAGCAGATCGTGGGTATAAAAAAGGGCCTATTTCAAGCGTAATGCATGCAGGAATTTACTTTACAATAGACATGGCAGGGTACTCCTGTGCATCAACCAGAAGAATGTGGATTTACAACGTAAGGAATCTCCTAAACCTTTGTTCAAAGAAAAATATTATTGTTGTGTTTAATGAAGAAAAGTATACAGAAGAGGAAGTTCTAGAAATATTTTTATTATTTAAAATAAAAAAGCGAGTAGCAGTTAAGTTTTTAAGCACAAATGTAGAAAATATGCTAATTACAGCAGCCATGAAGAAGTATGCGTACAAAGGAGCAATCATACCTATGGAAGAGAATGAATCATCCTTTAAAAGACTAGTGTACAGGGCCACTAAGCCATTAAAGAGCATAAAAA
The DNA here is from genome assembly GCA_001642415.1 of Nematocida ironsii. Classification (NCBI taxonomy): domain Eukaryota; kingdom Fungi; phylum Microsporidia; genus Nematocida; species Nematocida ironsii. The sequence goes on from LTDK01000135.1 coordinate 65,485, forward strand.
AGTAAACTGTTCTCTTATATACAGTTAAATATTTCAGTTATTACACGTCTAAAAATATTCAATTTTTATATTATTCGGGTTATAAATTAAATATACTTTACTGCTTATTGTAATACACTTAAATACTGCACATCTTAATTAAGAGTGTAAATATTATAGAATGTATAATATTCGGGTTATATCGGATTATATCGCAAATGTATTATAAAATATTTCCTGTGGTAATTTCGGGTTATATGCTAAGAAATATTATTCCATTATAATACCTGCACACGGCAATAACAACCAAAAATAATTTATCCTTTGCAATAAATAATAAATTTTTATTTAAATGAAAATGATCATCCTGTACATTTTAGCAACAGTTCATGGACTAATCCACACATCAATTCCATTCAATCCCAATCCATTCCCAAACCCGTTTTCTAATGAAATAGAAGAAATAATTAAATATGAAATTAGAAATCCTCTTCTGACAATAGATGAGGAGTACCTTTACATCCCAAGAATCACTAAACCCAGAGTAAGAAAAGAGTTCAGGGATTTAAGTCCTGAGGAGTGGACAGAGTATAAGCAAGCAGTTGAACTACTAAGACAGCACGGATATTTAGAACCGCTGGCGCGTGTTCATTACACAGTAAAAGAATATGCACACAATTCTCTTGAATTCCTTCCTTGGCACAGACTTTTTCTTCTTTACTTTGAATATCTTTTACAATCACTGAGTAACAACCCAAACATGACCGTGCCGTACTGGGATTGGACAATTGATGCAGAAAACCCAAGTAACTCTCCAATGCTTAAAGAATTCTACTGGGGTATTTCCAGATGTTTTTTAGTGTATGAACCAACAACACACTGTCTGCTGCGTACACAGAACAAGAAAATAGATCCATTTTATAACTGGACTGAGCTGCAGTCTGTCATTAACAAGAAGAATAGCTTTTATGAATTCACGATTGAGCTAGAACTTATTCCACACGCGCTAGTTCACTTAAACATAGGGGGAAAGTATGGAGACATGTCATACATGCAAAGCACAAATGATCCTCTATTTTGGCACCACCACTCGTATGTAGAATATATCTGGGAGAAAAGAAATTCTTTATACAGAGGCACGCGCAGTGCTAAGGATAGACTATACCCAGAAGAAAGACTAGATGTGATCTTATACCCGTTCAATCTGACAGTAAGAGATTCAATCAATCTCGGATCATACATTATCTACCAGCCAAAAATAAAAAGTGACTGATGCTAACCTAAAAATCCTCAGACATAGCAGGATAACAAATAGTACCTAGTAATCTTTTATATTATAGCTGAATTTATGCAGTGTTTACTAACACAGCACTACACCCAGAAATAGAAATATTCAAATAGGAATATATCTAAAAGTGGACTTATACTAAAATAATAAATATATTCTAAATATAAATAAATCTTACCAGTAGAAATAAAATATAAAATTATTTTAAATATAACCTAGACAGCAAAAAAGTGCGCTAACCGGGAATCGAACCCGGGTCTTAACCTTGGAAGGGTTGCGTTCTACCATTATACCATTAGCGCGCACTACTTAATCACACACGCACGCTGTCTGGATACCCTTCTTTAATAAAACAGCCGGGAATATGCCCGCCTTTTCGCCCTATAAGTACTAAAGTATTTTTGCACAGGATGGCAAGAGTTCCCTTTGAAGAGAAGACAAATGAAGAAAGAGTGGAAGTGCCTATGGGTAAAAAGCAGACAAAGGATGAGAGAGAGTCTGTCTTAGACTATTTATTAATGATGAAAAAGCAGACACTTAATTACAACCTAAAATATGACTTAACCCTGTGTATGGAGATTCTTCAAGGGAAAGAGAACATAGAAGTAAAGGAATTAAAAGAAGCTGTAATTGACCTATCTGAGGAGAATGAAAAGTTAGTTAAAGAGTGTGATAACTTACAAATGAAAATATTAAATAACACACAGTAAAGTGTAAGCAATGCATAATAAATAAAGTATAATTAGATTTAATTTGAAATATCCCGAAACCACTTTATAGAAGAACCTTCACTTAATTAGCAATATACTCTGGATATATAAGTATTTGTAAAATATTCTGTATATAATTTTAGTCTAAATATGGGGATCCATTATAGAATTATTTATAGTATACATGGAAATAAATAATAAATAGAATATTATACTTAAAGCATAGTTATTATCTAAGTAATAGATAAGTACATAATAACACTAGATGTACAAATGTATGATTATTTGCAGATGAATACTTAGAAAATGTGCACAATTCGAAACATCCTCAGCGTATGTGAAACATAATGTATCCATGGACAGAGAGAACAACAAATAATCCTATATAATACATGCATACACTGCGAACATGTCCATGCTATGGAAGTATCTATTTATTATAGGGGTAATTACAAAGTGTGCTCTATCCTCTGTTACAATTACGCCCAGCACCGAGGAGTATGCAGTAGTGCCCATATCGTATATGGAAGAGAGTGAGAATGGTTGTAAAATAGTTCCCATAAAGACTGATAGAAAATGGCTGGGAATGGTAAAGAAAGGAGGGTGTACACAAATCACAAAGTATAGCAATCTTAAAGAAATGGGCGCTTCTGGTATGCTTATCCTGGGAAGAGCAAGCCCCGATTATGCTTCTGCCGAGCAGTTTCATGTGATTCCTATAAATCCGATTATGTACGAAAGACTAACAGAACTATATAAAAAAGATGCAAAGTATCCCTCTGTGAAAATAACCAATGGTATAAGAACTTCTCTGCCAATTGTTCAGATACTTTATATTTTATTTTTGGTTCTGATGATTTTCGTATTTCCCAGTCTATTTGAGCGCTTAGACGAGCCACGGATTCGATTGGTCAAGCCAAAGGACCTATCAACGATTGCTTTGCAAAAGTACGAAGACATTCCAAAGAGCGACCGAAAGTATGAAGAGTGTCCAATATGCTTTGAAAAATTCACAGAGCCAGAATTTATTCGTACATTGCAGTGCCATCACTATTATCACTGCAATTGCATAGACCCGTGGCTATTAAGTAGAAGCTGCAGATGCCCTGTGTGTAATTACGAACTATCTTTTACATAATCGATCAACCAGTGAAAAATATAAAATTTAAATTTCTTGATTAAATCGAAACAATTGATCACATTACAATCAGCAGAAGATGATAAAGTATAAGAAAGGTGATGATATAACTTGTGAGAATTGCAAGACAAATATAACTCCATTATGGAGAAGGAGTGAGACGGGTAACTACCTATGCAATGCATGTGGGCTGTACTTAAAAATACACAAGAAACACAGACCAGTTAAGTTCATGAGCAAAGAAATAAAGCACAGGCAGAGGCAGACTGTGCCTAGGCTGCTATCGGATGGAGGAACAGAAGGGTATGAAGTAGCATACAATGAAATTAATACGAATGGAGAAGAAAGAAAGGATATGTTCGAGGACTGTCTTGTAATAAATTATTCAGAGGAAGAAATAGAAGCACTCTCGGGGCTGGTTATGCTTATAGATATGGACAAATCATAGAAAAGAAACAAGTATTTCATTAAGTATCCCAGTATCTTGCGATATAAATACCCTATCTATATATGAAATGGCTTCTCCCCAGACTCTGCTTCTATTAAGTCGATGCAGGGATTGGTTGAGTAGTAAAATACTTCTGGGTGTGAAAACAATAAATAGAGAATGCATGCAATATAAATTCAATACTTGCTCTTTTTCCGTGCATGCAATAGATGTACTGTACAATTTTCTGCCGAAATACGAGATAATTAGTGGATTTACATAAAAGTCTAAAACTGGGAGTGCATGCCCCGTAAAAATAGATGAATATTTTACAGAGTACTCTTTCTTGCAAATTATATCTACTGTGCTGGGAGTGGAGTGGTTGTAAAATGCTGGGTAAGTATGGTCTGAAGTGAATTTATCTTCTGTCGGATTTTTTGGATCATATGTATAACTATTGCACTTGCTCAGCAGTGCGTCTTGAATATTTTTTGGTGAGTCTATTTTTACTGCAAGTATTTTCAGAATATGGCCAGAATCCATTCCTAAATACAGTTCATTCTCTATGCACTTTATTTTTGTGCATACATCCCTCTCTGAAATCTTTACTATTGGCACTTTTTCTGTTTTATAATTATACAACACAGAGTCTTCTTCTACTGCAAAGGGGCCCTCTGCTGTATGGCAGTGCGGGAGGAATCTGTTCTGACTGTATTTTGTAAGTGATAAGTTTTCTATTTTGTAATAACCCTTGGATATAAATAAATATGCGGGCTGGTTTACTTCAGTAAAATATTCTGAAAATACTTGCCAGTTGGACTTGTGTATAGAACTGTCCACTAGAAGAGACTCTACAGAAATGGGCGTGCTCAGTTCTCCTGTTGGTATTCTGAACATAGCAAGAAGAGTCGATTCTTTATCAAGCCATGCGTATATATAACAATTTGTAGCTGTAAATAGAATACGACCGTGCACTACTACAGAAATAACTTTGTCGTTATGATGGTACTCAGAAAGCTCAAGTACTTCATTTTCCTCAAATATTTCCATGCAAAAATAGTTTTTCATTTTTGATTATTTCTGTCTTCTAGAATATTCCTTAAAATAACAGTCAGAAAATCATCTGTGTGTAAAAACAATTGTATTAAAAACCATTGGAGTGAACTGTTTATGCTTCATGATATTTGTATGTCTTGAAAATCCAGTGTATTTGGCTTTAATTTAATATGCCGTATCTATTAAACTGTAATTTTGGGAGTATTTTAAGGATAGTTTTGGCTAGTGTGTGGTTATTTCATAATTTTTCCAACTGAATATCCTAAATAGTCATGTATTATTTGTGCTTATTCTGTTATAAAAGCCTTTTTACTAAAATTAAAAATGAATTAGTCCTTTATTATAGACTTGTATATCAATATGTTCTAGTGTGTTTTGTGCATTGAGCCACTTTAAACAGCTCATTCCTGGTTATAGTGTATAATATTCTGGCACTTATGTGTAGACTTGTACTTAACAAATATTATATTAGGATGGCCTATGCATTGCATTTAACTGGTGTTTTCCGCATGTTTTTTGGTCTTAGTGCACATGAATTATTTGTTTTGTATCTGTAAATAGAGGGTGTAGAATATTTTTTTATGCGAAATGAAACTGGATGCTTTCTGCAGAACATTCAGCTAGTAAATTTTATGTGCCACGACAATTTATATGTGGAGTTTACTAAAAAAGTGACATGCATTGTTGGTAATAATGGAAGTGGCAAGTCTGCCATTATGATTGCAGTTGGTGTTTTGTTTGGAGTAAGAGCTACTTCTATGCGGGGAAATTCGTACAAGCAGTATATAAAAACCGGAGAGGACTATTCTCTAATAAAAGCAGAGATAAAAGTGCCCGGTGCCTCTGGAGACTCCGAAAGTATTGTTATTGAAAAAAGACTTTCTCCAGAAAGCTCTCGAATCAGAATATTAATTAACGGTGAGGCTGCTGGGAAAACACAAGATGATCTGAATACGTTAACTGAGCAACTTAGAATAAATCTGAAAAATCCTGTATGCTTCTTAACACAGGACCAGTCTAAAAAGATATTAAAGGTGCATAACTTAAAGAGCATCTACGCCTTCTTTAAATCGGCAACTGATATTGAAAACATTGAGGACAACCAGGTGCACGATCAGAACTTAGTTCGAGCGATAAAGCAGTCTCTGGATTCAGCAAGTGAGCGGCAGGCAAATAAAGAAAAAACTCTCGAGGCAGTAGAAAATAGGCTAAAGCTAAAGGAAGAAATACACAGTGCAGAGGAAGCAATTAGAAGGCTTAAAGTAGAGCATGCCTGGGGCAAAGTCCACAAAGAAGAGAAAAAAAGGATCGAGGCAGAAAGAGAGAGGGAGGCTCTGTTGAATAAGTACTCTACAATGTCGCATACAAAAAAGGAGTTGCTTAGCAAGATAGAGGAGACCACAGGAAAACTCTCTGAACTTACACAGAAAAGAAACTCTCTCCAGGTTAGGCGAGAGGCTAGGTTTGATATAATAAAAGAGAGCATGGCAAAAAACGAAAGAAGAAAGACTGAAATCTCCAAAGAACTTGACCAGTATACATATGAAATAGATCAGCTGTCTAAGAAGATAGCAACTATAGAACAGATCCTTGGTAGATCAAGCGAGTCTGAAAAGAGCGAAGAATCAGAAGAAGTTCTAATGGAAAGTTTAAAGCTGCTAGAGAGTGAAAAGGCAAAGAATGAAAAGGTGCAGATGAGCCTAGAAGTACAAAAAGCACAGATTGAACTAACAATTGGGAAGATTCAGAGGGAGATAGATGCCTTAGTACAGCAGAACGTTAAAAGAGAAGGGATTCTTCAGTCATACCGGCAGCATGATCCAATAAAGTTTTATGGAAGTGCAATGGAAGCTGCGATTTCTGAAATAAAGCAAAGAAAGCTAGATGTAATAGGGCCAATTGGACTGGAGATATCTGTAAAGGATAAGAAGTGGTCCAAGGCAATTGAGTCTGCGCTGGGCAGCTGTGTATTTGGGTTTATTCTTCATTCACAGGAAGTAAAGACTGAAGTAACAAATATTTTTGTTAAGTACCGCGTGCAAAAGTATCAGATTTATCTAACAAAACCACAAAAAGAGAGAGCAGAAGATAGAATATTTGAAAAGGCCATGAAAGTAGCCCAGAGTAATCTTATGCAGGCGGGCATGCATGTTTCTTCTCCTGTGACAACTGTTCTGTCTCAGATACAGAATAGCAGTGCTATAGTGGTAGAGCAGCTAATTATTCTTTTGGGAATAGAAAAGATTGGTCTTCTAGAGAACCGGAGGGATGGATACTTACTTCTGCAGAAAAAGACTGGATTTGATTTTTTCTTAACTCCTGCACCAGACAGAATTCAGTATGTTGGGACTAGTTTGAGTGACATGCGGTGCACTGTTCGAGAGAAGCAGCTGCTTGTTTCAAAGGAGGGGGAAAAGGAGTTAATGCAGGAAATCGAAAACACTAATACAAAGAAAAATGAAATAGCAGGCAGGTTATCTGATTTATCAAAGGAATCAATGAATATACAAAAAACACTACAGGCGCATTTAGATACACAAATAGTTCTACGGAATAAAATAGTGAATCTGGAAGAAAGGATAACTCGAAACAAGAAAGTACAGGGAGACCAACTGCAGATAGAATACAAGCAGTATTTAGAAGAAATGAACAATATTCAAAAGCAGAAGAGCTCAGTGAATGAGACGTATAAAGAGGTTCTTTCTGAAATAGGCAAGAATCAGAGAGAGATAATAAAAATACAGGAAGAAACAGAGTATGCCAGAGAAGAAGAAGATCATTTGTATAGAAAAGAACTAAGGGCTCGCGCACAGGAAAATGAACAGCTCAAACTTGCAGTACAAGAAAGTGAAGCAGAGCTAGGGAGTCTTCAAAAAAGAATAGACCGCATGAACATAGATCTAGAAGAAATGCACAAGGAGTGCCAGATTCTTAGAGAAAGCGCTATGGATTTATCTGACCAACAGGTTCTTATTGTTGAAAAGGAGCCAGGTGAGATAGAAAAAGAAATTATCGATCTAACCGCCAAGACATACGCCTATTCTACGCAGCCATCGCTATTTGAAATTGGCGACATAAGTGAAGAGCTTCAAGGCGATGAAGAACAGCGAATTCTTAAAGAAAAAAAGAAAGAGCTGGAATGCGAAATATCTAGAATTACAGAAATACTGCAGGAAAACAGAGATGAAATTAAAGAAATAGAGAAAGGAACCCAGGAGAGAGTGAAAAAAAGAGAGAGCTTCACATATCAGCTGTCTGACTCAAGCATGCAAAGCTTCTCTGACCTAATGCGCATGCGGGAATACACTGGAACATTGGAATATAACCACAAAAAAGAAGAGCTTGACATAAAGGTAAAAATAAGCAATAAGTCAAAGGGTGACAAAAGTTCTCTCAGCGGAGGAGAAAGATCGTTCTCTGGCATTTGCTTTCTTCTTTCGCTATGGCCTCTTATTTCCTCTCCCCTTCGAATTCTTGATGAGTTTGATGTGTTCATGGACGGGCTTAATAGAAAGGCAGCTCTTAACTTAATATTTGAGGCAGCTAGGCGGATTAATACGCAAATTATCATTATCACACCACTTGGTGTAAGCAATCCACCTGAAGATATATGCAATGTAGTTACTCTTAAGCCACCTCAGCGGTAGTCCATCATATCTAGCTATAATAAATTTTGTTATCAAATATCTAGATGTAACTTAATTTCTCATGAATATTTATACTGGATTTGTTACACTATTGTTTAATCCAGTTTATTCCAACCGCTTGCATATAATAAAAGTCTAAATATAGTTGTTCATTACATTACATGTAAAAATATAAATACTCTTCAGTTTAAATAAGAATAAAGTTTAGAAAATACACATTTACTCTAAAATTAATTAGAACATAAAATCACTAGAGAACTCGAAATAATCCAAAAATAAATAGAAATACCCAGAAAGCATTCACTATTCCAGTCTATAGAGTTGTATGTTAAAGTATATACACAAATTAGTTAGAAATGAAAAGATTTATTTACGAGAAGATTCTGTTGTGAATGTGCACAATAAGTTGCTGCACAGTGTTTTCACTCATGAGTGCTTCTGATTCATGAAGAATTCTTTTTCTAATATCTAGTCTACCCACTGTCTCCAACTCAACATTTTGTTCTTTAGCTAGATTTTCTTCTTCTACTCGCTTCTTCAGTGCTCGACCCAGCTCCTTTATTTCCTTTTTCCTTCCTTCTGCTTTCTTCTCAAACTCCGGCACACTCTCCATCTTCAGGCAGTCTGCCCATGTCTTCTTATGTAGGCTGAGTAACATTCCTTCTTCAAGCTCGTTCTTCTTGTATTGTATGTTGATTGAGTAGTAGTGTCTGTTTAATCCGTGCATCATGCTCACAAGAGTTGGCTTGGTTAGATACCCTATATTAGATGTTACTTGTCGTGGTTCCACACCAGAAATTGACTTCTGCATTGGAATAAGGCGGAATGCATCTATAACAACCTTTCCTCGCACACTCTGTATGGGGTCTATAACTACAGCAACTGCTCTCTTTGACAGCTGCTCAAATGCAGACTGCGTGTTTATATCCACACTTGACAACCAGCACCCAAATCCAGGATGCGAGTGGTACCATCCTACAACACTTTCTCCTCTTCCTGTTATTTTCAGCATATCCATCATTTTTGTCTGGAAAACTGGGTCAACTGCCTCTACACTTACACCAGTTCCACTTTGCGGCATGGCAAACACATCTGCCACACGAATTGTATACTCATCCACAAACTCCCCCAGCATAAGCCCCATAACCTCCATAGGCACTCCTGCTCTTCCGTGCTTAAGCATTTTAATCAGGGCAAGCGATGATATTTGAATGGTTTCTGCTGCATCTGGCGTGTATGCATCTTCTATTAACCGCGACTGGTCCCACATACAAATACAAATAAATTTTAATTATATGCTACTGCAATGAAATTAGCAGATACCACAAAATCATATAGAAAGGGAGAGGGAGCACATGAAAATTGGGCTATAGATCAAATAAAGTCTGTAAAGGAACTTATTGATTCGCCAAAAGAAATGGTGCAGAGGTTAAAAACCCTATGCCCAAGCGTACTTTTGGATAAATACGCGATGTACACCTACTCTACCACTAGCTTTTCTACCGAATTACACAAAGAGCATGCAGACGCGGAGGAGTCACAAATATACAATACAGACAAAAAGAATATTCAGGAAGGAAAAAAATATCCGCTGTGTATAGTTATTATAGAACAGTGCCTTCTTTATAGTGGCCAGCTAACAAGAGACACTTTAGATCTAATTGTGGCAGCCATATATAAGGAAATATCAGATAGCGATCTTATATTTATACATAAACTATTGGCAAATGGAATAATTTCTTCTTATAAGTACAACTATGCCGAAGAGTACGATAGGTGGCTTATTCTTGCAGTAATAAAGGTAATGGAGGTCAAAAAGACAGAAGAATACTGCCTAGAGTACTTTCCTGGGATAGTTGAAAGAATCACTACAGCAGCGAATGCATTTAGAGACAGAGCCATTATTTTAAGTGATTATTTAACAGATGGCAATTTATCGCATGAAACCTCAGAGTCTTCCTATTTTTATAATGACATTCCCTCTAAGCCAATTATAGAAGAGAGAGATGATAGTCCAGAAGAGGAAAATGACCAGGTCGCGTTCATAACAACACTCACAGAGTATTGTTTCCTAATTAAGAATAGTAAATTTGAAAATGAATCATCTGAAAGAGTAGAAGAGATTCTGCTGCAGTTACCTAGACTACTCCAAACAGAAAAGCTAGCAATAATCAAGAAGTACTATTTAGACATAATAAGAATACACGCAGGGATACAAACAAAAGAAGCAATTGATGGAATATGTGCAATTCTTTTAGTAGACGATATAGCGTATTCTGTATTTTCTATATTTTATGATAGAAAGATGTATTCCCTTCACTTTAAGCGGATAATTGCTAGCTGTTTGCAGATTGTTTCTTATAAACTGCGCAAAGATGTGATTCTGCGCATTTTAGATAGATATTCCAGTAAAGAGTGCACGGAGGAGGAGAAGAAGCTTGGATTAGATGTTTTCTTTAAAAAAATATCTACTTGTCATTCTATTTAAATAAAACCCCATTCAGATTTTTATTTAAATGGCCGACATAGAAAGGACCATTGAAACTCTACAAGAGACTGATTCTGCAGTAGACACCCACAATTTCATTGAAACTCAGCTTGATTCAGTTCTGGACTATTTATTTCTGGAATCATATACAGAAAGCCAGAAAACGTGTAAGCTCGGAGTACTTGATTTTATCAAGACAGCACTCTTTCAGAAGCATGTCATACCAAAGCTTTGTACAGAAAAATACATATTTGGCCTACGAAATATCAGAAAAAATGGGTATGCCAAAAAGGTATCAGATGGAATAATGTCTCTGTGCTATGAGATATATTCAGATGGTATAAAGATTCTTCTGGAAAATAAGCCTGAGAAGCTTCTTAGTGTTATTTTCAGACACTCCACTCTGTGCTATTTTGAGGAGATTTTAAAAAGTTCTGACTGTAATGGGATTGTAGAGCTGTTCCCATGCTTCTTCTCCTTAAGCGAACAAAACTTTGTTACATGGATAAAGTTTCTGGCAAGCAAGAACAGTGTTTGCATGATATTCAGGTTTTTTGTCCGGCTTAAAAGAGGTCAAAAAGATCTTCAAAATCTTTCTAAGTTCCTTTATCTGTTTGTTTCGTTTACTGGAAATGTGTTTAGGGACTCAGTGTATATGAAAGACACGGGAAAGCACTATGCCCATTTTTATAATGAAATAGAAAAAAGAGTCGATGTTCTACTCGATACAATATTTGTGGAAAATGATGCAGTGAATAGGCTATCCTGTTTAGAAGTTGTCCGGGAGATGATTCAAGTTATTGAGTACATGCCAGAGGACTCAAATGTTCTTCCGTCGTTATATAATTATTTAAAGGGATCGGAGGTATTGCAGTATTTATCAGATGGAAATCACAGCGCACCCGCGTGTGTTAAGGTTATATATCTTATAAACACAGTTATGCGGACCATTCGCTTTAAGTCATCACATACGTTAAACTTTATGCAAGAGACAAATATTTTATCACATATTGCAATGTACTTATATGGAACTGCCACACATACAATAACAAACGAAATATGCCTACTTTTAAATGAAATGATATATGTTGACAAGGTATTTTACATTAATCCAATTGCGGACTTCTGCCAGGCCATTCGCACAACATCTTTTAACCAGGTTATACAGATATATTCATCCTCGCAAAAGAAGCACACGCCGCATGCATCTATAACAGACTGTATTACGCCTGTTATATATATTTTATACAAGCTGTATTATACGTGCCTGCAAGAGTCAACCAGCAGAAGTAAAGAATTAAAAACCCACTCCAGAAGGTTTGTAGTAATTGACGAAACAACAGAGCAGTATAAGATTTTACAAGAATTAGAATTTCTGCAGGAAGAACAGGCCTACTGGTACATAACCGCACGAGTTCTTGAGCACAGTAAGCGGCTGTCTTTAGAGTATTGCCGTGCACTCCCTGAAAAATTACCAAACTCAGAGCAATTTGCCAGATACTTCTGTGAATATACTGCATCTGTGCTTCCTACTTATCCAGCATGGCTTTTTCGATAGGAGTAAAGATAATAAAAATCTGCAGATTTTCCTAGATAGTGGTGCTGTATTAAATTATTGTTTCAGTGCAGGCGCTTTATACTATACATATTTATGAATTCACCCGATCAATCAAATATTTATCCTAAATATATTAAATCCCCATATAAAAATACTCTGTTATTTCAGAGTATCTACATAATAATAAATACAATAAAAACATCTGTTAATTCAGTAAAGTCACAAACCATCATTTTTTATATTTTATGTTCAGTCAAGCTACTTTTTATTTATGGCGTACTTATGAGGAATATCGCCATTGCTGCCCTGCTACGTAGTCGAAATAAATAAGAGAGTGAATGGGATGAGCTCTTTATTTTATTTAGAAAACAGCTTAGCCTGCATAGACTTAGAATCTTAAGAAGCAACTATGTTATATATATCGTTGAAATTATTCGGCAAAGCTTCCCTAAGTCTTCCCGAAATTGGAAGAACAGCTGGAGTTAAATAATCGGAAGTTGGTCTATTTATTTGCGTCTCGGATCTTTTGTTTTGACAGAATCCTCGTGTGAGCTGTCACACAGACGAATCATTCCCGGGGACTCACGCTCGAGTGGCGGTATCACCACAACTTTCTTTTTGTTTATATATTTCTATCCCATACTGTAATATAATTAAATATACCTTATTTGGTATTATCGCTTTCTGGTTTTAATTTCTTTGCATAATAGATAGGTTCTGCAGAATATGCTAAAATATTTCGGGTTATAACTCTAAGTTAGTTAACATCTGTGCTAGACGTAGATTCCCTTCCATCCAATAGGGTGTATTGTTTTTAATATAAGATTACTCCGTATAATGGAGTGTGATAATTGGCCAGTTAAGCTATTTAACCCGAAAATATTTAATTCATATATCGCATGGGAGAGAATCTAAGCACAGAAATGAAAGAGATGCATGACATGCCTATGGATTCAGAAGAAAATATAATACCAACTAAAATAGTTGATGTTCCAGAGACTAAGGATGATTCAATATGGATAAAAAACTATATAATTGAAGAGTATTTATGCAATACAGTATATGCCTCATGTAAAATACCAAAGAACAAAATGGCTCTAGTAATAGGAACACAAACTCAATATGATTCAATAATTAAATTATTACTAGCAATAGGAGGGTATTATGGGGAAGAGGCAGTAACACAGGGAGAGATTCTAATAAAAGATGAGAAGGGAAATTACAAAACTAGAAACCCAGAAAAGTGGTTAAAAAAGGTCAATTGCACATTGACTACAGATCCTAATTTGTATAATACATTCACAGTGAAAGAAATAATTACACACATAGCTGAACTAAAGGGCAAGAAAAAGGAGGTCGCCAATATATTAAATCTTCTTGACCTGGAAAAATACAAGAACCAGCGTATGCACAGCTTTAATCAATATCAAGATAAAATACTTAAAAAAGTAATGCTTGCCATAGGACTTCTCCTGCAGAATGAGATTAACATATGGGAAGTGTTTAACATGGAAAATTTAGACCAGATAATTGATCTAATACAAAAGAACAATGAAACAAATATAATAACTACCCAATATCCAGTATCTGATATTCTTATAGATAAGGCAGAATGGATAGTATTCATGCATAGCTCAACTGTAATATATTCAGGGACAAGAGATCATCTTCTTTCTTATTTTAGAATGGCTGGGGTGCTTCGTACTAAAGACTATTCTCTACACACATTTTTTTCCACTGATCCAAATAAGAGGTATAAAACAAATAGCGCTATTATGAGTATAAAAAATCTGCACAAACTAGTTGACAAGCGTATTGGGGCCTTTCCAGCAGAATCCAAGAAAAGAATGTCAAATGTTTGGTTTGTCAAGATGGGAAAACCAAATCTTTGGATTATTAAACAGCTTATGGCAAGGGCCATGCGCACGTATGGGCCAATATTTGGAATTTGGTTTTACATTGAGATGATAATATATGTAATAGTCCTTACTTGCATTGTAGGAGTTGTGCACTTTTTTGGTGCGTATGATGGAATGGGTTTAGGCCTGGAAGATCTTGTTGGTAATAACTCCTTTGGTATACTTAATAATTTTTTGCAAGTAGTAAATGAAACAAGTGCCTTTTCTGGGATAAGACAGTATGTAAATCAGATAATAAGCTTTCCATACACTATACATGGTTTAAATCTTTTTACGCAGTCTATCACTTTGTATAGGTTATTCTATACATTTGCAACGGCGTTTCTTGTAAAGTACTCTTTAAAGAGCTCATATATAGAGGCATGTTTATTCGATATTAAAATAGGCCTATACAGTCCATGGAATCTTATTATTACCATTATGGTGGAGTCTCTTATTAGAAATACTGTTATTCATTTTATATTTCAAATAATCACCTATTTCATTGTAAATAGAAGTATTCTGCAGAATCTAGCACATAATAATTTGATTAAATATTCAACAACTGATTATTTGATTGCTGCTTTTTGCAGCAATTTTGTGTTTTCGATGTATATCCAAATATTCAGTCTGTTTTCGTCTAGTAATATAGTTTTAAATAGCCGTTTATTCTTTGGTACAGCTATTACTTACTTGACAATAGGAATAGAAACAGGCATAATAGCATCAATTAATGATCTAAATCCGTACCAAAGATATAGAGATTTATCAGAAACATTTACTATTCCTCTTCTAGGCAGAGTATACAGTGAAATTCAACATCGAACAAATATGCCACCTGTTGTATCTAGATGCCCTGTGTTGAGTAGATCATTTTGGTCGATAGATGGTGGCAATACTTTTTATGATAGCATATATAAGTATATATACAAATGTGGGCTTTCAGCAGTTTTTCACGAGATTTTTTATAAATGTGCTGTGTATCGAGGATATTTTAACTCTCCTGGCCCCATACCAGATTATTCTGCATTACATGAAGCAATTCAAAGAACAAATGACCCAGAAAAAGCAAAGAGCGCCTTGCAGAAGATATATATTATACTAAAGTATTTGCCACCGCATGAAATAATGAACCAAAATACACCGCTAGGTAATATAACCATAACAAACATTCTATTAACTATGGCTAAATACACTATTCTACCCACTATACTTCTTTTACTAACTCTTCAACTACTGTATAGGAACATGCAGCCACGCATAAGAAAGTAAACAGCTGAGTTCTACCTTACCTGGTTTTATTATTCCAATTGTTACATATTATACTTCTTGTATCTAGCACCAAATTGTAAGCAGCATTTATTTTATGTTAATTTCAGCGACTTAAGCTCATCACACGCACTCCTTCTATATATATTCTGCCTATAGATGGAAGGACATACTTATAGTTGGTTTCGCAGGTTAACTATGAGAGGGGGTTGGGACTACCTCTGTAAATCCAAATATATTTCGGTTTATATCAATAAACTTAAGTGTTTATTTAATTTTATTCTTAGAAAGCGTTTTGTGTAGATTTCTTTTAGTATTTCCGGGTTATTTCTAGGGTATTTTTATTATCATATTAAACTCTATGTGATTATTCCTAATAGTACATAAAGAGTTTTTCTAGTGATTCTAATCAATCTGCTAGCTTATTTATACATCCTACACTAATGTATATATATTATTTATATAGAAAGTTGCTATAATAAAGCTGAATTTCATTTAAGAGAATTTTAATTTCTAATTAACGGTTCTATTTAAGTATAAACAATACTAGAGAATAATTATAAAAGTATATACTGCCCGAAAATATGTTCATTTTTATATACTATCCCAAAAATACTGTCCATATAGAAATATAATCAGAAAACGTATCTTTACACATAACCAATCTCACCACTGTATTTTAGTTATAATATACACATCATACTGTAACTAATATTCATAGAATATGGCACCACTAATGCAGTTTATTCTTATTAATTACATATTCTCATTACTTTTTTATTCTTTTAATTTATGCAGTTTTCTTTTATAATATTTAGAAATCGCTCTTATTTTCTCTAACTTCTTCTCTATTTTATACTTTCAGCGCTTCTTTTATATTACTATGATTATAGCCCAACCTTATTAAATAAAAGATATATCGCACTTAAATTGTACTATTTCCCTCTTAACAGAGAACTGTGTTAAATTAGTTATTTTTATATTTGGTGGTTTTTCTGTTATTTCTTGCTTTTTACAGAAACATACGAATAAATTTTCTTTTTAATTTTGACCCATGGCAGGAAAGAAAGTCGATCCAAAGGCACAGCAGAAAAAGGACAAAGCACCAAAGAAAGTAGAAGCTAAAAAATGGACAAAGACCGAAAGCAAGGCTAAGCAGTTAAAGACATCCGTAATTACTCAGGACATCTTCAACAAAATAAAGAAGGAAGTTCTTAACATGTCATTAATTACGCCAGCTACAATTGCAGCAAGAAACAACTTTGAAGTAGCACTTGCCAAGAACATTCTGGACCAAATTGTTGAAAGTGGTGAAATAGAAATTATTGCTAAGTCATCATTCGGTAGAATATATGGCAAGAAAGAGGCCAAGGAAGTCAAAGAGATTAAGGAAGAGGCTATCTCTGCATAAATAATAAAATAATCATTTATTTCTTCTTTTTACCTTTCAGAATGGCATCTTTCATTTCTTTTTCTAGTCTCTTTTTCTCTCTTTCCCTTTCTTGGAATTCTAAGTCATGCTCGTCTAATTCCTTGGCTGATTTTTTCGCTGCTTTTAATGGTTTCTTCTTTCCTCCCTCTCTGTTCATACAGGGGAACAAAATAATGAAAATATGAATAGAAACAGAAGTACGCCAGATCAGTGTATAAAGTCCTTGGATAGGGTTCTATGCGAAAATTATTGGATATTCATACACAAAAACACGTTACACAGCAGCATACGGCAATATACAGCCTATGGAAATTAAAGTATTAATTGCTAAGTAAAACAGAGAAGAAATAACTTTAGTTAGTTTTATTTATGTTATGTATAGAAAATTCTTATAAAGTACGTTATACCAGAAAATTATTGTGAAATAGTAATAACTAGAAGTTAAAGTGTGTACTGACTAAATAGATGGTATTTATTTATAGACCACTGTTTCTCTTCACGGCTGATCTGTAAGGAGGTGTCCAGTTTGCTGGAATAACCTTTCTTGTTTTGTAGTATCTAGCTAATCTGCTTATTCTTGACTCAACTAAGATTAGTCTGTACTTGGAGTCAGTGTCTCTTGTGTTTGACTCTAAGTGCTTTCTAATGCTAATAGCCTTCTTAACAAGTGCTGCTAAGTCTTCTGGTACTTGTGGGGCTAAGTTGTTCTTCATGAGGATCATAAGAAGCTTTCTTCCACTGAAGAATTTCATGTTACCAATGTGGTACTCATCTCTGAGGATTGTTCCAATCTGGGACAGAGTAAGGCCTTTCTTGGCATATGCTACTATCTTTCCTTCTATCTCATCAATGTTTGCGTCTAACCACTCTGGACTCTCTCTAACGTATGGTGTTGTTGATCCAGAGATACCTTTTCCTTGATTGTGCATGCGACCCATTCTATTTTACTGCAGGGGATATAAATAATTTAAATTTATGGGAAAAGAAGAAAATAAATGCGAATAGAAGAGAAAAGATTACTTAAGTTCTTTAAGAACAAAGACGGTATGATGGAAGCAAATGAATTAAAGCATGTAATGCGCTGTATATACAATACACTTGTGACTAAAGCAAAAGAGAAAGCAAGAAACAATAAACTAAAAGAAGGAACAATTGCCAACAAGCTCAGTAGAAAACCCGTAGAAAAAGAGCAAACCGGCCTAGAAATGCATGAAGCATCAAGTTTGCAGAGAAACATATACTACTCTCCTATGGACAAAGCATATGCAGATGGCATAAGCAGTGGTGAAAGTAACGCGCCAAGTCCTTCTTCAGCTGACTTAGACCACGTTTCTATGGATGGAGGTCAGATATTCCAGAGCAATGCATTCAATTCTATGCATAATTCACGCGCTTCATACACTGCAGTAAATCAGCACTTTACTGGGGTTCCTACATTTAACCCAAATCCATCGTCAGGCAGGCCACAGTACAGGCCAGACAATGCAGTTGGAAATGTATCGAACGTTATGGGCGATCCAATATTCCACAGTACAAGTAATTCTACAAACAACTGCTCAGATGGCGTACAAGACTCTTTCACTGACAGAAACACTGCCATGCATGGCAATGAAGAAAGCACAAATGATCATATGGAGCACATCAATATAACAAGCCCCGGCAGCACTAATTCTATGCACTCACATACTTTAAATAGTTTTAGTGGCATGGCTAGTAATAGGAATACAGCAAATATTTTTACAAATCCAAATAATTCTGAAAATGCTAGCAGTTCTCCTGGAACAGAAATCCAAAATAATAATAATGTGATTCCAGGGGAAGAGAACTTTATGGAAGAATTTAATGAAGAAACAAAGTCGTTGTACAAATTCGCTATAAATGAAGAGACTAAAAAGGAGGTTTTAGGAGAAGTGCCATCTTTTTCTTTTAATGTTCACAGTTAAACGCTCATATTTATCTTATTGTTCATATAAGAAATAAACCCAAGATTCGTTAAATTACCCAAATAAGTAGTCTTTCCAATATATAAAGAGCAACTATATGCCACTGTATTATCTTATTTTATTCATAGACTGCTTTAAGAATTATAAATGCCTTACTTTTATATACAATTACTAATATATATACATTATGGGATAAAGTTATAAGAAATTTGAATTATATTCTATGCTGTTAATACCCCATATATAGCTGTCTTTATACGGCTGTAATATAAATTAAGCAGACGTATGGGCAGAACATCTGACCAATTCTTATATACAACCTCTATTGTAATTTTCCTGTTTTTGTTTAAGCTTTAACTTTTCTAATTGTTTTTAATAAACCTGTATTACATTGAATATAAAGTGAACACATTTTGTTTTATAATATAATTTAAATTTTCTATGAACACTTTAGAATTAAACATAAAACTACCTTTTCTTTAGTAAATTATACTAAGAGCTTATCAATAGAAGCAATTAAAGCAGCCAAAAAGACTTTAACAACAGATCAAAGACATATATAATTTATATAGATAAATATATAATCTCAAGTATTTTCATTTTCTCTCTTGCAATAACCATATGCATTAAAGCACATTGTGTATACTTAAGCATACTAATATTTAACAAATTCTGGATTTTAAAGCGATTTAAGACACTAGAACATTACTGCTAATGCAGTAGATTATATTTATTATAAAGTGGTTTGGGGTCATTTATAATGTATAAACAAATATATCCAGTACATGCAATATATAAAATTATATTTATTATACAGAATATTCTTTATTTAACTTCTAATTTTGGGTTGTAGTTGTCTATATCGTAGGAATATAGCAACAATTAAAAATATAATTGGTATAATTAACACACGCATTATGCATTTTATAAGATCGAATTTGGTTACCTCTTGAATCTTTTCCATAGGCTGGAACAGTTCGTGTGCACTGAATGGATAGCTCATTCTGTCTATATAATTTACTTTGCTTGCGTACTCTATAAACTCTTTTTTGTTGAGATTTCTTGCAGAATCTTTAATCCTTAGCATCATGTACTTGGCCAGTGCGTCAGAATCTGGTACTTGGTACAAACTATTTCTATATATCCTTAGTTTAGTAAGCAGTTCTTCTGTAATTCCAAATGGCCCCATTTTATAAAGGAATTTTAGAAGACTTGTGCTCCACATTAGCATAGTGTATCTAAATCCACTTTCTCCGTTGGACTGGATTGTATCAATTAACTTGTCAATGAAGAGAGTTGGCTGCATCATGTATATCTTCAAGTCATAAAACGGATGGTAATCTTGGTTTTGTGTCAGCGCCATATCTTCTACACTCAGCTCACCTTTAAGCAGTCCATTGATTAAATTCGCTGTTTTACTGTCTATGAATATTTCAAGTGCCTCCATCTGCTTAATTATTGTCTGCGTAAATAAGAGAATAATAAGTGCGATGTACATGTATACCTTGGAAGAGGTTGGCAAGCACTGTATTGAGAAAATATACACACCCATAAGTATAGATGTTACAATGCACACTAAAAGAACATCCGAGTAATTCGGCGGCATGATCACTTGAATGGCGTCCTCTACAAAAGACCGATAAGCAATCATATACGAGAATACGCTAAATATAAATGCAATACACATTTTCCTGCAAATAATCTCTACAATATGCGCGCATATAAAATCTGCAACAGTAAACTGCCCCTCTGCAATATTTATTTTGCAGAGCCTAAAGTAGTCTATATTGGTTAGATTGCAGAACAAACTGGCCATGCTTATAAACGTAATTGATCTTTCGCTTTGAAAAAATGTAATAGCACCAAATAGCCATTTTGCAGCAGCAGTTGTCTGTATGCACTCTGAAAATGTATTTTGGTGCTCCTCAGGCATAGTACTTGTGGCAATAATGTTACTATTGAAAATGTCCAGTAGTGTATATATTGGGTCAAAAATGCTATACCTAAAAATACTATCATTTGTGGATAAAATGCTTCTTTCGACTATGGTAAAGCCTAGCATTAAAACTATCAGGCAAAATATATAATACAAGATCTCATATGCGATAGAAGATCCTCTAAATCCGTTGTCAAAGTATAAGGATCTAGAGAGTATTTCGTATACACGTCTAAGGCTAACGTTAAATGATTTGGCAATAAAAAGATTCCCTGATGACTCTTCTCCTATTGACCTGGACAAAATTGTGTTTGTTAGGTTATTCAGTATTTTTATATTATTCCTGTCTATTGGGTTTTCTGGATTGTCTGCACTCAGCCGCATTAAATAGTTCACAAACATAATATTTTCCTCTTTAACTATCCCCCTCTCTTCAAAATATGCCTGCATTCTACTATATGGCCCAGAGTATACGACAGTAGAGGAGTGCATAAAAATAACCCAGTCAAATAAATTCATTAGTTCTTCAGACGGCTGATGGATACTTACAATATTAGTGGAATTATTCTCCTTCATAAATTTAAGAGTCTTTTTAGCTATTTCTGAGTCAAGGCCAGTAAGCGGCTCATCCCATAGGTTTAGCTCCTTCTCACTAATTATACCAATTATAGTCATAACTCTCTTCTGCTCTCCTCCAGAAAGCTTTGAAAATAAATTGTGTCTGGTCTTAGCCACCCGAAAGTGCGTTAGTAGCTTGTCAATTACTTCTGTATCCTTTCCATAACACTTTGCAATTGAACAAAGCAAATTATAAACAGGTATTTTTTTATACTGAGTTACTTCCTGTCTATGGTAGTTTACATTTTTTATCCACTTTTCTATATCCCTTTGAACATACCCGCCATTTCTTCTTGGTGTTAAAACTTCTCCGTATGTTATATGCGATCTATTGCACCTGCCAGCTATGCTTTCAAACAGTGTGGATTTTCCTTCTCCACTGAGGCCTATTAATGCAACAAGATTATTTCTTGGAATCTCAAATGTAACATTATGTAAAAGAGGAATGTTCTTGGCAGTTTTTCGAGTGTAGTTGTTGAATTTAAATAACGTATTTCCAGATTCAGAACAAGAATTATTAGCTTCTCGGCCCTTTCTTTTTATATTCTCTGGGGTTTTCCTACTGTGTTTCTTTGCATTTCTGTCTGTTCCACTTTCTATCATCCACTTCCCTTATAAAAACAAATATTGTACATTTTTATTCTTTCTATTATTTTGTGTATTTTATGATGGCTTTGTTATTTGGCATTGTTTGTTTATGAATTGACTGTTGCTCTAGTTAATCCTGTATGCACAGCATATACACATGCAATTCCCAAGTAAATAAATAGTGATATTGCATCAGTATATTTCAACTGTTTTTAGCTTATAATGTGGATTTATGCCTTATATATTATAATATTTTATTTTTAGTATTCAGATTTATGCATTGCATCCCAAAATTAAATAATTCAGAGTTATGCTTTTAATTTATTTCTTCTATATATAAAAATACTTAAAAATAAATTTAAACTAAACAAACAGATAAGATAGTAGAATTCAAATTATGCCTGGATTTAAACAAATTAGTTTAGTTTGTTATTAAACAATAGGAATAAATTAAAATAAATTCAGAGCAAACCACTATTAAAATCCTGGATTAAATATGCAAACAAGCTGAAAATATAACTAGTCTAGTTGGTTACACCCTGGTACATTATTAAGACTCATTCATATTTTTATTATTCTCATCTTATATAGCTTCAATTTCCATATACAGTTCTATAAGACTTCGCAGGTATGGGCGAGGCTCCTGCATTAGGTGTGGTTCCTCTTATATGATAGAAATCAGCATTGCTTACAGTGTGGATATATTTTTTTTCTGGCCCTGCTTATTAGAAGTTGTTGCAATGAGTCTAGAACACATTAAACAAAATAACTAAAAAAGGCATATAAGCAAGGCAAGGACTAGATATTCAACAAAATAACTCATTTATTATACATATACATATACGTATGGTTTAGATGTTACAGCTTCTTATGCAATATTTGGAGCTTAAAAATATTTGGCATAAATAATAGGTAGAGTGGGCAATAGGCCCGATAATTGTTACACTATGTAACATAAAAACAATTTATTATTATTTTAGTCATAAATACTGCATAAATTATCAGGAGGTGCTAAAGCAATGGCAATTCCTACATTTTCATATTTTTTATCATGGGCTGCTACGATTTCCATCCACTCAGATCGAGGCATGCATGGAATCTCAGGTTTAGTCGGGGTTTGTTGAGTTATTTCTCTTTAGGCCTATAATCATATGAATGTTCATTGTAATCATATGATGTATGTGGAGTATCAAATGGATCAGATAAGGATTTGTCTGATTTTTGCATTTGTAGTGCTTTTGATATTAAATATGAATGCTGTTTACTACTTATTAAACTATGCTCATTATTTCTTAACGTATTACATGATTTATTTTTAATTATGCCTCTACATGGTAATATTTTTTCTTGTTTTTTATCAACGGATAGCATATAAATTCCTTTTATAATTGCAATAAGTCCTATTAATATTAATAACCTATTATAGTATGTGTTAAATGCTCTGATAAATATAATAAATGAATTATTTCTTCTGTTATTAATTGCACGTGGATATGCTTCATTACTTTCTATTATATTACTATTATATACTGGTTCATTATGATCATTGTGCAATAAGTTATTTGCTGTAGTATGATTTGAGACATTTTCTGTTTCTACTGTGCTTACTTGCGTATATTCATATTTAATTCTTATTATAGCTGTTATTATTGATATAAATATGAATACTAAACCTAATACTATCAAACTAACTCCTATTATTGCTCTAATCGTGGGATTATTTAATTTCATTCAAGGGTAAAAAATTTTAATGATTTATTTCTATATAGAAATTAGAAAATCTGTTATTTTTATATAATATATAAGTTGGCTACTCACTGGTACATTATTGAGACTCATTCACAATTTTTTATTATTCTCGTTTTATATAGCTTCAATTTCCATATACAGTTCTATAAGACTTCCCAGATATGGGTATGAGGCTTCCACACTAGACATGGTTCCTCTTATACGATAGAAACCAACAAGTTTGTTAAGTAACCCTGTTTATTTGGCGTGTATATATTTTGATATTTTTTGTTTTTCTATTCTATGTTTCGTAAGATATTAACAATGGGATTAAAAGTAATTCCGGTTTCAAATATTATAAATATAACCAAAGGCATTATAAGATATAGTCACACAACAAATACACCTAAGATAGAAGCAGTCTGTACCGTATCTCCCATTATGGATACAACAGAGGGGCATTCAGTAAATCCAAATATGAAATAAATTAAAAGCGTTAATAAGTAAGTCTAGGGATAAAAATAGAGAAACCGCAAAATTTAAATAAAGGCAAATAAATAATAAAAATATATTAGCTAGAAATATATACAAAAGGGTTATTAGCAAACAAACACAATAAAAGAAGTGAACAATATGGATGTTTCTATTAAAATTTTAGAATGCATTATTGTTTACTTAATAACTCTGTTTATGGATGCAGTATGCAAAAACAAATATTTATAAAAAGAATAATAACCCGAAAAATGCTAAATAGCCCGTTGCAATTGCAGGCAGTGTGCTGAGATGTTCTCAGAAAGCAAAGATATTAATCAACAACAAATCTCTTTGCCTGTGTCTACCATGTGTAATAATATTATAAACACACGACTCACCGTAATACATACACTATACACTACTATTTATGTGTACAGGTTTTTATATACTGTAAGATAAATACACCAAAAATCCCATATATTTGGCCTTCTGCAACAGCCGTACGATTTCAGATGTATATTAATATAATATCTCAGTGCGGTGTAGTTTGTTTCAGTGAATATAGACATCTCAATACTGCCTGCTGCCTGCCATCTGTGGTGGTGTGCAGCGGGGATAGCCTAGCGCGTATAGCCACATTCACGTGTATAGTACACGATGTGGCTGCCTGTAATAATTTTCCATAGATCAGGCACATATTCTATGGCAGTTGTAAATAAAGTAAGTTTGTTTATTGCGTTAAATATAACGCTAGATGTGAAATCTGAGAGTGGTACGACTATCTAATATTAATAAGCCTGCCTATTTATCCTCGTCTTACTCCTCCTCTTGGCCTGTTGTTTCCTCCAAATCTGCTATTTCCTCCGAATCTTCTATTTCCTCCGCCATAGTTGTCTCCTCCTCTTGAAGCAAGTGCTGCAAGATCCTGAGGTATTTCTTGATTAGAGTCCTTTAGGATTTCTGTGTATTTTCTAGCATTTGATCTGTCATCTTTAGGTGAGAAGAAAGTAATTGAGAGGCCTTCCTCTGAATTTCCTCTAGCAGTTCTTCCTATTCTGTGGATGTAGTCTTCACAGTTTGTTGGGAAGTCGTAGTTGATAACTGCCTTGACGTCTTTAACATCAAGACCTCTTGCAGCGACGTCTGTTGCCACAAGAATGCTTCTTCTTCCGGATTTGAAGTCCTGGATAATTCTGTCTCTCTGGTTCTGTGGCTTGTCTCCGTGAAGTGCCTCTGCTGGCCATCCATACTCCTGCATCTTGTCAACTAGGTCATCACATCGCCTCTTTTGGTTACAGAAAATAATGATCTTGGGGTTGGCCTTCTCATCGCCTGCTACGTCAGTAAGTACATCAGAAAGCATCTTGTCCTTCTCCCAGTGGTCTACCATGAAAGTCTTCTGTGTGATCTTCACATTGGCTACCAGATCGGCGGATCCAATCTTGACCTGTATGTAGTCTGTCATGTAGTTTCTGGCAAGGGATCTTACTTCCTTTGGCCATGTTGCGGACCACATAAGAGTCTGTCTCTTTGGGTTGGTCTCTGGAATAATTCTCTTGAGCTGTGGCTCGAATCCCATATCCAACATTCTGTCAGCCTCGTCAAGAACTAAGAAAGAAACTCTGCTCATGAACACAGCTTTCTGGTCGAAAAGATCAATAAGTCTTCCTGGGGTGGCGATAAGAATTTCAGCACCTCTTCTAATTGCTCCCTTCTGTGGGCCTGCTGGGGCACCTCCATATACAGCAACTGTTCTCAGGCCAAAGTACTTGGCGTACTTGGATGCCTCTTCCTCAATCTGGGAAACTAACTCTCTGGTTGGGGCAAGAACTAAAACAATTGGCCCGTCTCCAGATCTTAGTGGCTTCTGTGCCTTGGCGTGTATTAAGGCAGGGAGAATGAATGAAAGAGTCTTACCAGATCCAGTATTGGCTACACCGACCATGTCCCTTCCAGAAAGGGCCATTGGCCATCCCTGTGCTTGAATAGGAGTGGGTGCGCTGTATCCTGCACTCTTGAATGCTGTCATGACGCTTGATGGGAATCCAAAGTACTCAAAGTTTAAGCATGGCTTTGGAATGTTTTCTCCTGTAATAGTCATGTCAAACTGCTTTCTTAAGTCATTCACTTCCTGCTCTGTTAAATTTGCTTGTGCAGTGTGCTCAGTGTAGAATTCTTTGTCAAACTCAACTGGGCCGTTGTCCTGCATGGTTTCTCCAAACCCGCCTCTTCTTTGTCCGCTGAATCTTCCATTTTCCTTTCTATCACCTGATGAGAAGTCTCCTCTTCGTTTAAAGTCTCCTCCAAAATTGCTGCTTCCTCCGTAACTGTTATATGCCATTGTACAAGGATAAAAAATTTTTTCTTAAATAGTTTGAAAAAATAAAATTTGCTTATTTTTCTTACAATTCCGCCAGAAGTTTTAATTAAATATACTGCATAAGCTGTTAACTCAAAAAAACGTTCATCTAATTTTCTTCAAATATTTCAACTCTTCTAATAAAGGCATATGAAACTGCCAGTTCAAGTGATTTTCATTTCAAACAGCTCAATATAACCCAGATATACTAAGTGCATACAAGACGTACGCTCTAACTATACACATACTATATACACATCAGTTTTTGGGTTATATAGAAAGATGAAACGTAAATACTTTGAATTTGCATAGATGAAAAAGAACATTTAGTAGGTTTTTTTAGACAATGAGAGGATTTGCATTATGCAGGAATATTATTTTATGCGTATAATATGATTATGGCATGCTATATATGTTTATTGATTTAAATTTACTTTGTTTTAGCCATTAGTGCGATTTAGACACACTCTGACTGTGCACTCATTACAGTTCTTTAGACATGTACACTCCGTCTATTTCATACCCAAGCTTTCTGTAGTAATTACGGGTTCCAATCCCTGAGATGATTGCCAGCTTTGAAGACCCGTGCTCTTCTCTTGCAATTCTCTCAGCCTCTTCTACTAGCATTTTCCCATATCCCTGGTGCTGGAATTTTGAAAAGTCCTTTCCTTTAACTGGTACAACACTTCCGTAAACATGCAATTCTCTTACTATAGAAACCCTTCCTAATAATTCCTCGCGGAAAGTAGAAGGCCCGCATTTTCGCAGTCTGAGAAGGCCGACTAGAATGTCTTTAGAAGTATCCTCATACGAAAGGAATGTCTCCCACCCATCGCTTGCAACATAGTCCCTGCGAACCAGCTCAACCTTCTCTGGAAGCTCATTCGTGTGTATATTATTAATCCCCACTTCACGGGTTCTGATGTCTCTGCAAGAAAGACCTTGCTCCTTGAGCCTTGACAGAACAATTTCTCTAATATTCCCGTGCTCTACTCCAGAGCTGACCAAAGTCATTGGAATATCCCTCTGTACTCTGTATATCCGTATCCATGGAGGGACCATTGTAAATATCTGCCCAAGCAGGTCGATTAGCTCATTTGGAGAGTAGTTTGTGTACTTCCCATTCTTCCACAGCTCGTATAAACCAGTCCCTCTTATCACAAGTGTAGGATATATTTTGAGCCCATCTGTTCTAAACCGAGGATTTGAAAAGAACTCATAGAATTGAAGTATGTCTCGCTCCATATCAACATTTGGGAGATTCGGCATCATGTGTGTGACTATTTTATATCCCGTGTCCTTTGTAAGCTTAAAAGACTCGCATACATCCCTCACAGAGTGCCCTCTATTTGTGTCTACTGCAATGTCTTCAAAAACACTTTGCACACCTATTTCCAGCCTGGTGCACCCATACGACAGCAAATCATTTAAGTGTCGAGACATACAGAAGTCCGGCCGGGTTTCTATTGTTATACCTACACACTTGCTTGTGCTTCTTTCACTAAAGAATATTGCTTCTTCCAGAGTGTGCGACTCCCTTCGAGTAAGAGCATCGTGCAGCTTCATTATAAACCAGCTGCGATATTCTTTATCAAGCGACATAAATGTTCCCCCCATTATAATATACTCTACCTTGTCTACACTGTGGCCAAGTAGAGAAAGCTGTTTGAGCCGATCGGTACTTTGCCTGTATGGATCGTACCTTCCTCTAATAGCTCGCATACTAGTTGGCTCATATCCAGTGTACGACTGCGTGCTGTACTCAAAGTCAGAGTCAGGTCCTCCTGGGCAGTACACGCATATGTTCCCAGTAATGGCAATGTGCGGACACCTGTGCGGCTTGGCCATCACGGCAACCACCGCAACTCCAGATGCCGTCCGAATAGGCTTTACTTTCAGCCGGGAAATGACTGACGTGTCCTCCTCTGAGACAGTAGACAGTATCTGAGAAAGCTTTGGGGTGTCTTTCAGCCCGTGCTTCTTTGCCATCTTTTGTATAACATCCTTTATTTTAACTTTGTTTTCCGTGTCATTCTTTATAATTGAAACTATCTCGGCGCACGCAGCATGCAGCCCGCCAGAGGAATTCTTCCTGCACGTTATTTCCAATGACATTGCGAATTAAAATTTTTGTGCATATTTGCAAGTTTATAAAGCACTAAAATATTTACACAGAGACGAGCTTGGACCAAATCGGCAGCGCATGCTAATACATCTCTGCCGCCGAGCATTATAGCCAGATTAAAGCACTCTGGGGTTTAGACATTTTTATTAGATAATTTTCTGTTGATTGTATAAAAAGTTTTATTTATAATACAAGCATAAAGGATAAATGTTTTATTTTTAATATGCCCATGTCATTATCAGATTTAGTTAGGAAAGGATTTCAGATCGGTAACACAGCATTTACCACAGGAACAGAGCATTGCTTTAAACTGATGGAAACAGAAGATATAAATGCGGTTACTGGCATAATTCTATCATTTTTATTCGGACTAATAACACCACATGTTACAAACCGATTCTTTGTTAGGGAGGTGTTTAATATGCTAACTGGTGCCTTGGTTCTCTCTTGCCTATACCAACTTAAGAATTTCCTGCTTTTACTATCAGGAATTCCTCTTAATTTAATCTTATCATACATTCCAATTAAAGAGAAAAAGAAGAGAACTAAAGTGTTTATTCTAGTGAATCTTGTGCATTTAGTGGTTACATACGCATTTAGAGACTCTTCCGAGAAGAACTCATTCTTTATGCTTACACTAACAGCATTCTTTATGAAGTATTTATACATTGGTATGGAGTATCTTCCTCGTACACACGGGTTTATGGCATACTTTGGATATGTACTCTTTTTGCCAGGTATTCGGTATGGCCCAGTCATGAGCTTTGGTGCCTACCAAAAGTGGCTTAGCACAGGATATTTATACTTAGTGGAAACAGAAGACAAGGCCATCATAAAAAGAATTGTTGGAGAAACAGAAAATGAGAGAGAAATTATAAGCTTAAAAGAGGACTATGTAATGCACAAGTACAGCAAGCTTATAACATCCTCTACTGGACTGGCAATATGCTCTTTTGCGTTTATAATCTCTTACAGAGCTGTAAACAGTTATATAGAGACTGCGCGGAATAACATGCTAAGCTACTGTAAAATAGACTTTGGATATTCAGTGTTATACACATACAAGCTATTTTACATTGCATTCTTATGGCTGTCTGAAGAAGCAGTTTGTCAAATAGCATTCATTAATAACATGCAGAATGTCAGATTACTTCCATTTGTAACTTTCTGGCGAGCACATGAATTCTTTTCTCTATGGAACATACAAGGGTCTAAGTTTATGCACAGCATAAACAGACTTCTCTCAGAAGAAGAAAAGAAAGAAGAGCCAAAAGAAAAATTAAAAGAAGACGAGAAAACAACTGACTCACCTACGGATACAAACAATACAGACGTGCGTTTGAAAGAACACATAAAAGTATCAATTATATCGTACGGGCATTTGCTGCTATTCCCAATGAATTTAGAATCCATGCTTATTTCTATACCAACTGTTCTTTTAATTGGTTTAATTAAGGACATTCCCACGGCTAGAAGCAACTTTATAATTTATAGAACACTATGTGAAGTGTTTGGATGGTTTGGATACATCTTGATTTTTACATATTTTATGGTTCCTCTAGTTCATGGCCCACTAGAGACCCTAAACATCTGGAGAATCTCATTTGCATACGGGCACTTTTTATGCATACCTGGAATTATTGCAAGCATTCTTTAAGATATATCACTACTACTAAGATGTGTAAGTCAAAGTAAAAAGATCGCACTGCTTGAAATATAAAACAATCCTACATATTTGTCGGATAAAATACCAAATAAACAGATATTATTTATTCACTTATTGCACTGATAATAATGTAATAACTCGAAAATATGCACAAGTACTTGTTGGAGTATGTTAATCGCTAAAAAATTTGTGCCGAAGTGCTTCATCTGCTGTTATTCTCTCAGATGAGTTTAGCTTAAGCATCTTTTCTAGCAGGTCAAAGACAGAACTTGGAAACTGCACATCCTTCTTATTTGCTATCTCGACTATTTTCTGAAAGGAAACTGCCGGATGCATGCACGCTTCTATATTGCTTTTCCATACTCTTTTGTAAAACTTTGCAGCTTTTCTCATCTCTTCATCTCCGAATATACTTCCTATCTCCACCAATGTATTTATATCATCCTTAGAGGTAAAGAACGGATACTTTCTACATAAAAGAGACAGAAGAATCACCCCGGCACTCCATATGTCAATTGCAGTGCTTTGTGATTCGACCCGAAATAACACCTCAGGGGCTTTAAACCCACGAGTGCCTGACCGAGATGCAGTCATTACTGGTCGGGTGTCTCTAACAATGTATCCAGGCGCTTTGGACATTACAGGCTTATTCTGTCCGCATATGTGCGAGCTAAAAAAGAACATTCTTCTTTTAGCACTTTCTTCCTTTGCGTCCTCGCCTCCCTCCTTTTTTTCTATCCTTTGAGAAAGCCCAAAGTCAATTAAGCACCCAGTCTTTGTCTCTAAGTTATACAGAAAGTTGCTTGGCTTTATATCCCGGTGGATGATATTCTGTGAATGAACGCCCTGTATGGCTGTTAGCAGCTCAAACATATAGTACTTTATATCTGATATGGTTGATTTTATAATCATCTCTTTAAAGTCGGTCATTTCTATATATGGGAATGCAATGCATATTTCCTTTCCTTCCCGGTAAATGTCAATGATTTCAATAATATTCTTCATTCCCTGCAGACTCATTAGAATTTTAAGTTCATTAGCTATCCTGCCAGAGGCCGTGGTGCGTGTAATTTTCTTAATTGCAACCTTTCCTCTACCCTCTTCCCTTTCTGCCAAGTACACTGTACTAAATGCCCCCTCTCCTATTTTATGGACTATTCTAAAGTTCTGTTGAAAATTATTGTTGTTCATTTAACTTTTCTTTTTTCACTCCCCCAGTAATAAATAATGGTAGGAAAGAACGAAAAGTCTGGATTAAAAAGAATTGCATCCCGTTACAAAATAACGGCAGGAGTGCAAGTTGGATCAGTCATCAACTGTGCTGACAATGGAGGAGCCAAGGTAGTCAAGATTATTGCAGTTAAAGGATGTAAGTCAAGACTAAACAGACTTCCATTTGCAGCACCGGGTGACATTATTGTAGCATCAGTCAAGAAGGGTAAGCCAGACATGAGAAAGAAAGTAGTGCCAGCTGTTCTTATTAGACAAAGAAAGTCATGGAGAAGAAAGGATGGAGTGTTCATTTCATTCGAAGACAATGCAGCAGTAGTTATCACTGCAAAGGGTGAAATTAAAGGAACTGCTATTTCTGGGCCAGTAGCCAAAGAGTGTGCAGAGTTATGGCCAAAGATTTCTTCTATGGCATCCTGCATTAAATAAATAATATCTCTTATAGATACAACAATGCGACTTAATACTATTCTTTTACTGGGTTTAACTGATTCTTAAAAATATATAGAGAGGCTGTTTATAAATATAAAATATTTTATGCGCTGCATAATTTCGGGTTATATATTATGTACTGTTAATTAGAGTATTTCGGGTTATATACTGCTCTATTACATTATAATTTCTTTGGGTTTATAAACTCTGAATTACTTCTAATTTCGTAAGGATAAATGTATGATTCAATTTTATATTTTTATTAGGATGGGGGAGATACGGGAGGGCGTAAAGAGATGCAAGGCGCAGATTGGTGGCGTTTTTAGTGAGAAGCTGGAAAAAGAGTGCACGGAGTTTATAAAGAAGTGCAATCTTCCTTATGTTTTATACAAAGGGCAGAAAGACTTTATTACAGATGCAACGGAAATAATTAGCAAAAGCGCACTTGGTATTTTAGAGAGCCCAACTGGGACGGGAAAGACTCTTTCTAGTCTAATCACCGCAATTAAGTACGTAGGAAACAGTGTATTTGACTCTGCCGGCATATCAAAGGATAATATGGAGTTGCTGAAAAATTTGTATAACCGAACAAACAAGCGGGTTATATATGCATGCAGAACGCATAGCCAATTAGAGCAAGTTATTAAAGAGTTAGAAGAGCTAAATACTCATGGAACAATAAGTGTAAAGGGTGTGGTTTTAGGATCTCGCAGGCATACGTGTATTAATCCAATAGTGCGCTCGTCTAAAGACATAAATAATATGTGCCGTATTTCTGTAAAGGATAAAAAGTGTTCATTTTACAATAATTTACAGGAGGGAAAGCACCATACTATTCGTAAACAGGGGATATCTATTGAGGATGCGCTATCAATGGGAAGTTCGTGTGGAGTATGCCCGTACTTTTATTTGAGACAGGAGGCAAAGAGCGCAGGAATTATTATTCTTCCATACTCGCTTTTCCTTCAGAAAGACTTTTTTAATGAACTTGGGATTCAGATGAACGAATCTGTATTAATAATTGATGAAGCCCATAATTTATTCAATGCTGTGTTAGAGGAGTATTCTGTCTGTGTAAGTGAGAGTGAAGTAACACAGATATTACCCCATTATGTTGAGTATATGAATAGACAGGAGGGAAAGTATAAAGTAGACCTTCTAGAGCTGTTTATCTTTATATCTGGAATATGCGAGTATTTTAAGAAAACCTGTGCAAATCAGGCAGAAAAAGAAAGCAAAATACATTTATTTAATGTAAATAGATTTTTGATAGATTCTGAGCTAGACCATATAAACCTTTTGGAAATAACCGAGAGAATGGACAGATTTCTACCAAGCAAAATATTCCCTATTCGCCGAGAGGATGTAGAGAACCAGAATGAAGCCATTTTTAGAAGAATTTGCAAATTGGCTAGGCTTCTAGGCGAGTGTGATAAACATAGCTATATTGTTAAACAAAGTGATAAATTATCGTTTAGAAACATATATCCATCAGACTATCTTTCATATTTTGAGGACATTAAAAGTATTTTGGCAATTGGCGGCACGTTAACACACTCCTCCGACCTGTCACTATTGTTTAATAGAGAAGTAATTCGCAAATCCTATTCATCTATATGTAAAAATGTATATGTTGCACTTTGCAGTGACTATTCTTTTGTATACAGCGAAAGAGACAAAGAAATCATTCGAGCATTTAATTTGGCACTGCAGTACTATAAAAAAATAGAAAGTGGCGGGGTTCTTTTGTTTGTGCAGTCTAAAAGCATTATGCTAAAGTTAAAAACAGAATTGGATAAAAAATCAGAGAACCGTGCGTGTCTTCTGTTTGAAAGCTCTACCAACATTCAAGAGTACAAAAAGATCCTGTCGAAAGAGAAGAAAGTGATTATGGTTTGTGTAATGGGAGGAAATTTTAGTGAGGGAATTAACTTTAAGCATGAAATGTGCCGAGTTTTAATCATATGTGGAATACCTCTGCCAAAACCTACAGAAGAAACTCTTTTAATCCAGAAGAAAAGAGGTGAAGAATACTTCATTGATAAAGGCATGCAGGCAGTAAACCAAACAATTGGCAGATCAATTCGAACTAAGGAGGACTACAGCTGTGTGCTTTTACTTGATAAAAGATTCATACGATATAGACACAAACTCTCACAATGGATCCAGCCATACATTGCAGAGACAAAAAGCACTGATACAGCGGATATATTGCTAGATAAGCTATCTAGATGGTCTCAAGAAAAGCCACCCATCTAATTATGAAATAGCTCAAACTCAAAAAGCTAATAGCACGTAAAAAGAATATTATCTACAGATGTCTATGACTATTTAAGACAATTAACACTATTTGCTGTAATATATCATCTATGATCGACTCTTGCTAAATTTCAGATTATATAATGACTAATATATAATAAACAACAGTAAATCCACATTTCCGAAAATTAAATCCTCAAAAATTCTAGTAATTCTGTAAACCTAAATTTTTATTATATATTATTGGTACGCATCTGCTAATAAATACAGTTTGGTTGTATGTAAATAATATTCTGTATTTTTATGACATAGCTAGGATATATTAAAAATTGGAATTATTCATTTTACACTTATTTTTATAGCCATTGGATCTGAAATTATAATTATTTTATAATGTACTTTTCATTTAGGAAAATAATTTTTTATAGTATGCTTTGTTATCATTATAATATTTTGTTATATCTATTTGTATATCTGGAGATTGGTTTTTATCAATCAGGCTATAAATATATTTCTGTTTATAGCTTGAATTAGATACTATTTTCTCTATTATGCGTAGCTGAGCACAAATCCTTTCAGGATTTTTATAAGTTATTGGATTTCTCATTATAATAATGGCACAATTTCTTTTTTTCTTCTCATCCAGAGCACACTTGTATACAGATATATTATTAAGATTCTTTAAACTTCTTTTTTCGCCCTCTTGAACTATAAAGAATCTTTTTGATTCTGTTTTAATTGATCCCAAAAAAGAGAAGAAGTTTCTTTCATTAAACTGGGGTTTTCCTCTGTTGTATATATAGATCATGACATACTCACACATTGCTTTTCTATACTGAAATATTAAATCATACATTGCTTTTATGTAATACTTGGTTCCCTCATTTTCACACGATACCAGAAATATATTGAAGATCTTGGCCTTTGCATCTGTATACGGGTACTTGAAGTCTGAAAAGCTTGATGTACGGTATATCTCACATGGCACCCATGTACTTATTGTTGATTGTTCTGGATCATATTCTGACTTAACTATAGCATAGTTAGACATTCCATGGTAAGTTGGAAATCCTATCCGCACACAGCTTTTTATTTTAGGTGCAGACAAACCAATAGTTTCTTTTTTCAGGTGCCTGTATATGCCGTAGTGCAATTCAAGATCACACAACTTGTTCAGCGTATTGTTACTACTTATTCTATCTATATTATAGTGCTCTTGTTTATCAGTCTGTATTACCATTTTAGCTAGATTCTTAAATTTGTATATTAGATTAATGTTGATTTTTTCTATGATTTCATCATTTATATTCAGCTCAGTTAACGAGCTTTTGTTTATACCGTGCAAAAAGTCAAAGCTATTCAGATAAGTCCCATCAAATGAAACAGATTTCAAATTCTCAAATGTAAACAGGCCAAAAACATCGGTTATCAGAGTATTGTCTCGTAGTAAATGCTTAAATTTTAGAGACTGCAAGTACAGTATCTTTTTTTTAGTGCATTCTATGCTGTCATTAGATTTGATTATTTTTGATGTTCCTATAATAAGTACATCCATTATATTTGGAGCACAGTTAAATGCTTCTAATGTAGCAGTGCTTATCTCGCAATCTTTAAATTCAATCCACTTGAGTGAAGAATGCCTAAGCATAACATTCGGAACTTTAGGCATTTTTGATGAATTGAATTGGAGTTTATCAAATCGGACGCCTATTGACTTGATCCATAACATAAGATTTTTTGCATAATATTCTATTTCTGTATGGTTTCCATTAATACATAATGTATATATTGAATTCCTATTCTTTTCTATGTACGACATATTATTCACCCATGTTTTATTCGTCATAAAATCTGCAGCAGATGTATGCATCAGCGCCTGCCGCTTTGTGTTATCTATTAGTGTAATTGTATAGTCCCATACTATTGATTTTAAAGTCTTATAATTACTTTTTATTTTAGACTTTTCTTCTTTACTAGGATTGGCACTACTAGCAATATCTCTATTACAATATGCCATTATACCAGGAAATATCCATTGCCTCCCATAACAGGTTACACTGGCTTCTTTATTTAAATATAGATATTGCTGTTTAAATAACACCAGACACAGCAGCTCTATAAACAATATGATTTTTTTTATTTGTAAACCATAACTTGCCTTTGTCTTCTGCACAGCACGCTTCATATATAAAAAGCCATCTAAAATTTTTTATACTTTATCTTATTCCTGATTACTCTGAACTATCTGGTTTGTTTATATAAAATATGATGGTCTCCTCTATTTATAAAGTTGTTCTTAAATATTCTATTTCTTATTGATTTATTTAATAATTTCTCTCTCATCAATCTGCTCCTTTCTAGTATATTTATGCTCTCATATGGCATACTATATAAAGTATAGTCCCAAAAGATCATTTATATTTAATAAATACTATATTTAAACAAATTGACAATTCCTATTAATGTGAGTATACGAGTAGATACATCATTCTCCATTTCTGCCTTATAATAAGCGTGCTTTATATTATTAGCAGTTCTTTTTTTTAATACCTAGTATTATCAATAATCAAATTAATATTTAAGTATATTTATGGTATAAAGAATAGCCTCTAAACAATGTATATAACCCGAAAAATCTATGAAATTTCACTCGCTGTATGCTTTGTTTGTAAGAGATTGTTTAATAGTAAATACTGCATTTGTCTATTTTATTCTTTGCAATTTTGAATGTACCTAGTATGTATATAATAAGAATAACTGATTCATAGTCTGAATGAATTATTCTGTTAATACGTGAGATATTGGAGAATGCCTATTCTGTTTCATCCTCTGTTGCAGTTTCTTCGGTCTCGCTGTTCTCTTTGTTCTCAGATACAAGCGGCCGGCGCGCATTCTTCTCTTTCTTTCTTCTTACATTTTCTTCTTGCTGTGCTCTTCTTTGTAATTTTTCCTCTGCTCGCTTTTTAAGAATTTTTGCTCTCTCTCTTAGCTCTTCTGGGGTTTTGTGAATATATCTGTGATATACCACATCTCCGCTGCAAATACCCTTCTCTATTTTTTGCAGCTCTAAACTCATTACTGGCCCGATCTCAACAAGAGTTACTTTGACTTGATTTGCTGCACCCGGCTTTTCTTCTTTCTTTATCATATAATTTGTGAGTAGGTAGTTGTCATCGTACAACTTTTTAATAACAATTGCTCTACTTGTTAAGTGGGAGACTTTGCTGTTGTTCTTGATCTCATCTACTAGATCGATAATTGGATCTGACTTGTCAATATTAATAGGAATAACAAAGTACCCATTCATTCGCGTTCCAATGCCGTGTGATTTCTGGAACATCTCAAGCCCAAATTTATATTTGTTTACTTTAAAGTAGAATGTCTTCCCAGCCTCTTCCAGTAATGAAACAATTTTTAAGTTGTTGTGCTCCTCCGACTGTGAAAAAACCCATAAGTGCGAGGCTGAAAAATGCTTTGCTAGCTGTATATAGTCCTTTATCTTCCATTTCTTCTCTTCTTTTAAGTTCTTCCCCACACCAGGCTCAAAATATGATCGGCATTCTTGTACTAACTTTGCATATGATGGTGTCACTTGCCCAAATTTTATTACTAGTTTATTGTCTCGTCTGGCCATTGCAATATTTTACTTTTTCATTTTTTTAAAACTTTTACACAAGCTCAACGAAATCACAAATATAAAGGCCCAAATGTTAAAATCATTTTGTTGGATATAAACAAGCTTTCTTTGTATTTTAATTATTCACTCTACACAGCAGCCTATGTTTTTATACAATATTCTTTAAATATGAATTTATATCCCCTATACATACACAAAAGATATATTCTCCTATATGCATATAGTCAATTACTCTTAAATATATTCTGTTACATATAAGAACATATTATTGTGTTTTAGAGTAAATATATAATAAGAACTACAAGAGTTATAGTAAGCGCTATAATAATGGTATTTCTTCCGTCTTTCCTTATTTCTTTCATTGTTTTCAGTAGCTTGTTAGAAAGCACTTTGCTCTTATTTTCTACTTTCTCTGTTTGCTGCTCAAGTGTGTCTAAATGTAGATTATGCTGTTCTATTGCATAATATACCTTATGCGCTTCTTTAGAAAGTATTTCTGTGCTTTTTTTAATTTCTGCCTGCATAGAATAGTAAACACTTCTACTATTTTATTCTTTATGTTTCACATTTGTTTTTAGTTGTTTATTCCAACTGGTTATTATAGTTGAATTGTTTTTAGGAAACTTTGAAATATTCATATCACAGCATAATTATCATTATATAGTACATGCTATGCATCTTTATTAATAAATTGACTGTACAACACAATTAACTAGAAATTCAATGTTTTTACTGGCTTAAACACTCTTTTCTATTGTTGTCTTATTTGTTAGTGCATTGTTTTAGCTTTCTTTTGATTATGTTACTTCTTCTAAACAGTGAATACTTTTATGCTCGGGTTATATCGGGGCATATAAAATATCTATACTGTACTTTCTTTTATAAAATTCTTTTGCTGTAGAAGCTAGTATTTATTTAAATAGAATTCTTTAAATTGATTCTTTCTGTTTTTTATAGGAAAATACGGCTTTCTGCATGTAAAGCTATACAATAAATTATTTTTACAGTTTTATGGTAGAAAAAGAGGGTGAACAAATTTTCATTCTTTTACACGTGGATAGATATAATGCATTCATTATTCCAGAGCTATTCAGTCTTTTAAATGCAACACATAAGAAATACACCGTGCACAAGACAGTTATTGACGAAAAGATTAAGTATAGTATAGTCACTGCCAGTTTGTCTACTATAGACTACGTATTGAAAAAAAGTATTCTAGTTAGCAGGGCCATAGTATTGCTAAATTATAGTATGATAGACACAGCTAGTCAAGAGTGCAATGAAATGAGTATAGAAGAAAAGCTAAATAGATCTTTGACTAAAGAGATTTTTATGGATATTAGCAATAAAATAGTTGGAAGGTACAAAATAGACTGTGTATGCAGCAATAAACCACTTGCTATTAAGTACTTGCTTGATAATTTAGCCATTTCATATGAGGTAGATTTAACTAATCCTGCAAGCACTGTGTGTATTATAGAAGAAAAAAACTTTTGTATGGTTGGTGTATTATACAATGAAAGCAACAGGAAAAAGTTTTTAAGATTTTCTGTTAGGGATAGGCAGTTTATAGGTAATACATCAATGGATAATGAAATATCATTTATTATATGCAATATGGCAGGTGTATCACATAAGACCATACTTTTAGACTGTTACGCGGGGAGTGGAAGTATTTTATTATCTGGTGCTCTAGCTGGTGCAAGTGTAATAGGCACAGACATAAATGAAAAGCAATTTAAGGGCAGAGAAGTTGCACATACCAACGCCCGAATAAAGACACAGCTACCCAATACAAGCATATACAGCAACTTTGATATGTACAATATACGCAGCCGGGTTCTAATGATAGGAGCCCATGATATATTTAACAGAAGTATATTACGGAATAATACAGTAGATGTAATTTTATGTGACCCTCCATACGGAGAAAGAGAAACTGTCAAGAAAAAAACATCCGAGGGAAATGAGTATGTTGAAGGAAGCGATAGTTATTTAATTTCTACAGTGCCCTTTTTCGGCCAAGTAATTGAAATAGGAAGAAACATCTTAAAGCCAAAGGGTAAAATAGGAGTATTTATGCCACATACATCAGGATACATTCCAAAATTAAAGAAAATAGAAGGGTTCACACAAATAGCACAAGCAGAGCAGTATTTAAACTCCCTCTATTCAAGAACCTTCTTTCTATTAGAACTTAGTAAATAGGCCCATGGTTATCTTTTATAATATTCGCTTTTTACCAAGCACAGCAAAGTATATTGCTTTATCAAGAATATACCCATTAGATATAGAAACTTAAATAAATAATAGAACCTCGTTTATCTAAAATCTCATATAAATTAGCGCAACAGTATGATTTGTGTTGTTCATAGGTTGTTTTTATTTATACTAACCCAGCCCAATATCAATTTGTTTCTCTTCTAAATATACCCAGTTTTTCTATTATTTAACCAAATAATCGTGTTGAATTCGTATACCTCAAAAGTTTACACATGTGAAAATACTGTTTAATTGTGTGTGGGTTTCTTTTCTATTCAGATTTTATTACAGCTACCAAGTGCTAAGGAAATCTGAATTATTTCTATATTATTAATTCCTTTAAGATTTATTCGAATTAAAACTGTACATGAATCATTTTTTAAATTGAAGACTTTCTAATAAAAACTAAAAAATAAAGATAAATTACAGGAATATAATTTGTACCAAATATTTATTATACCTGTTGGCTGTTCTTAATAATTTACAACACACATATTTATTACAACAATTCATTTTACAGGCACATCTGTTATAATACACTAAATACTATACACCATATACTTAAATATTTAAGTATCATACAGCTTCCCGACATAAATAGGACTAGTAGATTGGCCTGTGCCGCGAAGTATTTCTAATGAATGCTTTTTTCTAAAATATCTTCTAACTCTTTCTCTTCTCGCTGGAGTATGCTTAGCTGTCTAATTAATAAATCTGCTCTTCTTCGCAGCTGGCTTTCTAGCCGGTTTATCTTTTTGTGCATCACTTCAACTGAACTTTCCTTGTTATTAAGCAATTCTTTGTAAAGTCTACAAATATAAGAGCAGTCTTCCTTCCATTTCATTTTTTATGATAAAAATACTTTCTAATGAAGACAGTGCAATAATCCAGACAGAGCAAATACTCCCAGATATTCATAGGCTAATTAAAGAAATGATACACAATAGTATAGATGCGCAGGCCACGTCAATAACAATTACAATATGCGCGGCTGACAAAAGCATAGTATACCTAATAGAAGACAATGGAACAGGAATAGAAGTAAACGAGTATTTTTTAATGAAAGGAGGAACTTCAAAATATGGGCAGAATAACATGTACGGATATAAAGGGCTGACACTATATTCTCTAAAATTGGTTAGTGATTTTAGTATAAATACTAACTACAATGGAATAAAGAAACTAATCAATGCAAAAAACAGAGAAGTATCAGTTATGCAGGGATATAAAGATAGCAAAGGCACAACAATAAGTATATCTAGTTATTATGCATTAAACCCCATTAGATACAATTACTTATTGACCAACTTAAACAAGAATATTCAATACATTGTAGAAGATATAAGAAAGTACAATACGGTGCATAATATACAATTTAAGCTGTACAAGAATCAAAGCATACTATACAACACACCATATAGCATAGCCAATAAGCCATTAAGTATCACAGAAAGGATAATACAGATATATAATATACCGAATTCAGTAAGAATAGTATTTAAAGGAAAGTATTTCATTCTAGAATGTATTATAGAGAAAGAAGACGGAAAAGGCGCAAGAAGTAATAAAAAAGAAAAAAAAATACAAGGAATAATCCATAACAAATCAAGAATACTTGAGAAAAGTTCTGTAGAAAAAGCTGTGCAGAGTGGACTGAATATTCCCAATCGGGTGTTTTATAACTTAGAGATTTTAGAGGATAAAGAAATAACAATACTATCTGAGATAAGCAGAATCGGCAAGTATAGCATAGAGGAAGTTCTTGCAGAGAATGAAAAAAACCAGCCTCCTGTTATATTTAATCTTACAGATGAAAATAATGAAAGTGCTAGTCAACAGAGCGCAGGAATTGGAAATAGCGCAAGAATCATTAAGAAAGCTAAGCAAGAAGAGGCAGAAAACAAAATACCAGTAGCTGATTTGGAAAAAGGAGAAATTGTTAGTAAAAAAAGCAGTAATACTAGAGAGGATATAATCACATTGGAAAAGGACTCTAATTCACAAATTAATGAGTCTGAATGCAATGTTTCAGAAATACATGACAATCCGCATAGCAAAGTAAAGGACGAAAGAATACAGGCAATAGTTATAGACAAAAACGAATGTCTAACTACTCACACATATGAGAGTGGAATAGGTTTAACCATAGAAGAATTGGCTAAGCTAGTAATAGTTGGCCAGTTCAACAATGGATTTATAATATGCACGCTTGTCAAAGAGGGCAATATACATATGTATATAATAGACCAGCATGCAGCGGATGAAGCAGTTAATTATGAGCAGCTTCGGAGTACAGTTGTATATAAGAAACAAAAATTAATACAGCCTATGAAAGTCAATCTGACTGAATATGACATGCATGTGATAAGAGAAAACATGGAATATGTAAAAAGAAACGGATTTGGATTAAATGCAGAGTTAACAGAACTAATAGAAGTCCCATCATATGAGGATAGAATATATGGAGAAAACGAGTTGCTTGAAGTGATTGAATCTATAAAGGAAGACAATATAGAAGAGGGAAAGCACATAATATTTACAGAGCTCAGGAGGCTTCTTGCTAGCAAAGCCTGCCGCTCTAGTATTATGATAGGTGATGTTTTGAATATGCAGCAGATGAATAAAATAGTCAGCAGTCTGTCAAAAACAACCAGACCGTGGAATTGTCCGCATGGCAGACCAACTATCATATTGTTACAAAATAGAAGGAACAGAATATTTAAGTGAAATATATAAAGTAAAATAAAGACAGATAATGTGTTTTGAGATGATTTAAGACTGCTTATACAAAAGGCTTTTATATAAATTATATAAGGATAGCCCGAAAAATATAAATTGTCATTTTTCCATAAGACCATGAGGAATCTTATATTATAGGCATATAGCAGGCTAGTATAAATGCAGTAAGATGCAAAAATATAAGCAAACTAGATATAACCCGAAATTAATAGCTAAATAAAAAAAACCTAGGCAGCCCTAGTGCACAAAGACAGAATAATACTTCTAACACGCTTTTTAGATTTATTTAGTTTTTTGTCCTGGCATAAACAGAATTATAATATCTATTATTGTAATGGCACTAAAAAGCAGCAGAATAACAATTCCAAACAAGGTTTCTTTATGTTCAGGCAGAGAGTGTTCGGTGGTAGACTGTTTTCCCATACTCCCCATTTTAGGATTACTTGGTTTTATTTTCATATACTAGAAAGTATAAAACACAAGCATCCAATAATTTTTCATTCTGCTTTTCATGCTAATTACCACAGAGAAACATGAGGATTTTGAAACAACTCTTTTGGAATGGGGTCTGTCTAAAGGCGCATCCAGTTATATTGGAGAAATACAGCTGTACACAATTAATGGTAAAGCAGTTATAACGTACACCTCGCATGTTTCAGAAAATAATTATGTATATGTTTATAATCCATCTTCTGCAGCAGGTGAGTCTAACGAAAAAGAGAAGGAGAAGTCTGGTGAACCAACAAGAGCAGTCGAGCCTACGTATATATCTTTACAGTTAAGCAAGCAGATACTTAATCCAATCATAAAAGAAGCACACAAGCCAAAGGAATACAAAGTAAAAGAGTCCGTTATTTTTAATGGCCAGGTTGAAATGAAGCTGCTTCACATAGAGTCAGGAGACATTAAAGTACTGACTGGGATCGAGGGGCTTGATCATGCAATAGAAATATTTAATGATCTTCCAGTTGAAAAAAAATCAATTTCAGCAAGCACGCTTGAAGAAATGCTTTGTCAGCTATTTATGAATACTTTATTAATATAGGACTACTTGAATAAATGGCTGCACTTCTCTATTGAAGTGATTACATCTATCATGTTTTCAGAAATATATTCAGGAGTATCTGCGTATAGCTTAGAAAGAACAAATATTTTTGTGTCTATTTCTGATATTAGATATTCACATTCTCTGATTAGAAGAAATATTCTGTGTAACTTCTCCTTCTTTCCAACAAATTCATCTAATAGATTCACTTCATCATATCCGGCGCGTAGCATGGCATAGTGGTCCT
Organism: Nematocida ironsii; assembly: GCA_001642415.1. NCBI lineage: Eukaryota > Fungi > Microsporidia > Nematocida > Nematocida ironsii. Next base: position 109,663 of record LTDK01000135.1, read on the forward strand.
TTAGTGATTTTAATTGAATAGTTTTAAAGAAGGAATAGGACGAAACTATCTTTTTAAAGTCAATTTGATCACACACTGTTATGATTAGGAACTCTAATAAAGAATTTTTTCGTCCATCTTCATTAATAATCTCAGCAGAGCATTTCGAAAAGGCGCCCACAGATGAAAGATAAAAGCCTTTAGCAGGGAATTTGTTTGCTGCCTCAGCGTATTTATAATTGACTAGGTTTCCCATTCGCAGTAAAAGCATCAAAAACCGCGGCAGCTGTTTGTCATTTTCAACAAAAATAAGGGACTTTCTTGTTTCCTGCAGCGTGTGTATAAGAGATGCAAGCGAGGAATCTGCCCATTGCACATACTTAATGAGTAAAAATTTATCTTTTGTGCATGACTTCTCTAGACAAAACTTTACTTTGTTTTCTACTTCTGTCAGAGCATGTTTTGCTATTATGATTTTATTACAGTCATCCTTATGGGGGAAAACAGCAGATAAATTAACTATGCTGTCAATATCAGTTATGGCTTCTTTAGTCTCAGTCCATTTAACTAACTGGTTGCAAATGTGATCCAAGGAAAGTTTAGATTTCTTAAGTGATTCAAAAACAATTGAGAGAAGAAATTCTTGCCGCTCGCTTAGAATTCTTTCTTTTTTTAGTGCTTTGTCTTTTTTTAGAAAGTCTGTTTTCTGCACTTCTCGTTTTATACAGAACTTCTTTTTAAAGTCATTTTCAATCTCTACCCACCGGGCAGATAGCTCGCTTTCATTAAGCACAGGGCTTTCGTACAACGATCCCTTGATAGATAAAACTGGTTTCCAGCCAACCTTTGGGAAAAGTGTTTTAATCGCCGAATCCGTCTTCTCTAGGATATTAACTGCAGGTAACACACGCATTCCTGGCGGCGAGGGCATTTTAGAAAATATTTTGGCAGTGTTGTTTACAGCACCTTCTTTTATAGGAAAAATAGCTATCTTTGCATTGCTTGATGAGGAAGGAGCAGAAGGCTTTGCTGAATTCTTTTCTTTATTGACAGCAGGAATTGCTGCTTCCTTAGCCATGCTTTGCTTTAAACAAGAAGTATTAGGTTTATTAGAGGTAGGCGTGTCAGACTGCTCTTCATTAAGCAAAGAATCAATATTGTAAGTGGCTTTATCGTTTGCTGCTCTTGTGGTTTCAATAAATGCTGGCGTCTGATGAGTATTTGATGGAATAGAGAGACGATTGAATGAATCTGTTAAATCTGCCACAGTTTCAGTCGCACTTTCATCACGCTCTGCAGGCCTTTCTACAATTATGTCCATAAACATATTATCTGGCAAGTGTCTTTGAATTTTAAACTCTTTTTTATAATACCTTCCTATTCCTAGTGGAAGTTTATTAACTACAATTGATCCAACTGTTATGTTATTACTTGTTATGCTGATAGATGCATTGCATCCGCTCTTTATTTCGAAACCATCGGTGTAAATTAGCCAAAACTCATCTACTTCTATAAATGCCTTCCTTCCTTCAGCTAGTATACTTTTCTCATTATATGTTCGCTCTATACCATCCACTACAATATGGATGCTCGGGTGTTTTATAGATGGAGGCGTGCCTATAACCAACTGCGTAATTGAAAGTTGCATGCTGTAGCGCCATAACTGCACATTATATACAGAGAAAGAAAAGGAACAAATAATTAGTTGGTTTTATTTAAAACACTGTTTAGGGTCAGCGAATTATCATCTTTTAGTCTATTTTCTAGAAATGCATGATTATTACATCCATGGATGCCACTGTGGGTCCATCATAGAAAGCCTCTCAGGGCTAGTTGCATTTCCTATTAGCTTAATAATGCTCATTGATGGCCCTTCATCCATTCGAAGAAGTTCATGGACTTTATGTCTAACAATTCGCATGCTGTTCTCTGCGTGTTCTAGGCTTTCCTCTTCTCTTGCTAGTACATCCATATAACGGAGCAAATACGTCTTTTTAGAAAACACCTTTGCCATGTGGTACATTGTAGTGAAGAATGGTCCTTCAAGGCCCGCGCGCCCTATTATTCTTTGTATGTTTGGAGTTAGCCGGAAAGGAACCTCTTCAAATGACGCCTTGTCACAGAATGACGGATAGAAGTCTGTAGAGTATACCTTTCCTGTGCTTTCTCCAATAAATACCCTAGAAGGCATTCTTGACCCTATTGAAAACACATAGGATAAAAAGCAGTGTATGCTGTAGGAAATAGAAACAGACTTTCTGAAATAAAAGAAGTCACTCTGCAAATTAAAACTGTTCATAAAGTGGTTGTAGATAAGGTCATCCCCCATGGTACCACACGCCTTTAAAAACATTTTAACCCGCTTTTCTGGATCAAGTGCATCTGTTTCAACCAGAGGACCAGGATTATCCATACCATGTAGATCCTGCCTGCACTGGAATATCATTTGGAATACGTTTTCTGCTCCCATGTGCTTATATAGTATATCATTAAGTGACTGCATCGGCTCGGCTTCTATGAATATCTTTGTCTGGTTGTTTAGAGAAACAATCTTCTTAATTGGTATGCATCCTCTTCGCTTCTTTATCTCAACAGTTTTTGTAATTGATGCATTAAATAAAGAAAGTGCTTGAATAAACCGCTCTTCTCTTCTCGCAGTCTTGCCAGATGGCATTTGCAGAGATATTGGATACACTCTTCCATTGTTTCCTCGAATTGTAATCTCTCTTAAGCTCATTCCGCCTCTTCTTTTTATATATATGTCTGGCTCAAACCGGGATATCTTAACCATCTGCGGCGCTCTGTCTGATATGTCCACATACTGTCCAAATACCTCTATATCATCATTTCGCTGGTCAAAGTCCACAAGCCTTCTTGATATATTTTCAATACTAATAGACTTAGGGTGTGACAGCAGCAATCTTTCCATGCTCTTTTTCCATACTAAAAGTTTTTGCGACAGCTCAAAAATACTCTGCGACGATACGCTTTCCTTTAAAAAACAAGAGAAGTCTTCATCAAACGAGCTCTTGTATTTCTGCGCCAGAGAAGACATTCCAATCATTTCAGATATCTTCTGTATTGCTATTAGCAAAGATCCATTTTCTTTTGGCTCTTTTCCAAACAACTGCTGCAGCGACTCTGACAAAAGAGCTGTGATTAATCTGTAGAACTCTTCTTCTGCGGAGGCTCTTAGCCGCATCGTAAAGCTCTCAACAATTCCCTCAATGTTAATGCACATCAGTGTAAATCCGGTCTTTAGGAATGTCCATAGGTCAGAAATTGGCCCTTCTTTTACACCGCTTCTTCTCTCCTCCTCCAGTGCATTTCTTATAGGGAAATAAACTGCCTGTGGATATATGTGCGCTACTCTTGAGAGAACAGATGCTGCCATTAAAGATCCGCTTCCTGCTAGAATTGAGACAATCTGTATAACAAATGGAACAAAGCACCAAACATCTATTTCTGCAGCTGCTGTGTCGAAAATCTTCTCAATCTCTTTGTTTGCCGGCTCAAGATCCATCAGCGAAACTATTTCCACAACCGCCTTTCTTGCCAATGCACCAGGAGATATTGCTATAGCCTGCATAAATGCATTGACTGCATTGGCTCTGTTTGTTTTGCTGGATAGAAGCCCCCAACGATACCATACTTTGGCATTGGTTGGATGAACCTGTACCGCCTGTGCATACACCTTTGCTGCATCCTCTAGCGCACCTTTCTCTTCTAGCAAGGTTCCTCGTAGTAAAAAGACTCCGCTCTTCTGGGCTGGTGTAAAGTAGTTTAAGTTTGTCATTCCTAGAAGATCTAGTCCGGCTGCGTACTCTTTCATCTGCAAGTAGCACTTTGCATGCTCCTCTAACTTCATGTATGCATCTGATATCTCAATATTTGGCAATGTGTATATACTATCAAGATTAGACAGCGCCGCTGGTAATATTTGGTGCTTTCGCAGCGTTTTTGAGAAAAGATTTAGAATATGCGCTGTTTCATGGTATCCTCTGTACTGTAGAGTCTTTTCCTTTGTTCGCCCATTCCATATAGATGAAAATACATGCGTTCTCCATCGGACCAGCATAGACCAAAATGACACAGAGGCCCATTCAAATGGAACTCTTTCTTTCCATGCCTGCAGTATTCCTGTAAGGTCTCTTCTTAAATCATCTGATCCATTTATCTGCCATGACTCATTCATCTCTACCACTATCTGGAACCGCTCCACCGCGCGCAGCTGTCTTGGTGACAGCCTGGGATACTTTCCTATCTCTTCTATTGTAGATGTAACAATTCTGTAAAGAGACTGCTCGGTCTCCTGTGTTTTTTCCCCAATAATGAATAAATAGTAGAATGTTTTGTCAATTAAAGGTATTCCGTCTAGCAGGCCCTTAAAGGCAGTTCTGTCTGACTCAATGGAAAAGTCTAATGAGTGCCACTTCGCTTTTGCTGTTAGACTGGGATTCTTTGTTGCTACGCCTATCTCAGATAGAAGGTCCCACTGCTGCATATGCTCTGCACAGTCAATCCATTGCTCTTCCCAAATCTTATACTCAGATTCATTGTAGAGAAGAACCCCACTCTGCGCCTTTGTCTGGATGTCTTCATATGCTGCTTGTGCGGACTTAATGTCGCCAATCTGCTGCAAAAGAAGTGCCTGTACAGTTTCTGGATAAAATGCAGAAATTCTTAGCTGCGCAAGGAAGTAGTCTTTCTCTTCTATAGCATTATAAATAGCCGCCGTTTCTAGCTTGTCCTGCAGAACATGCGCTGCTGCAGACCATGCACCAGTATACTGCGACACTTCAAGGATTCTACATGCTTCACACGATTTCTTCTTTTCATTTTCATTTTGCTCTTCAGTAAACCCATGCAGACATTCGCTTTCTGACTTGCTCTCTACCGCGCATATTGGAGCATAGTTTGATGCACTCTGGCAAAGAGTTGAAATTCCAATCACCATGCACTCTGCAGTTTCAGATATTCTGGGCACTCCCAATTTACCTAGGCGTACAAGCATATCTTCTATTCTTGCGTGCAGTGATGACTTTATTCTTTCTGGCAAATACTCTATAATTCCTGGAAGAAGAGATTTAATAATCTGTGATGCAGCCAATTCATTATCATGTAGCAGAGACAAAATACAGCTCATGACAGACTTCTTTGACGCCTTATACTTCTTAAACTCTTGGAAAAGTGCTGGAAGAGATCCAAATGCCGCATGGCCTGTAATCTCTTCTGGCATATTCCTAATATCTTCCTCTTTCGACAGCATGCTATAAGGCTCCGCAAACTCAAGACCATTCAAGTCCCAGAATGCAACAGTCTGCAGCGACACTACATCAAACATTCCTAAAACCATTCGGCAGAAGGCAGGAAGCCATGCACCTTTTTCAAACAAGTCCCACTCAAATGTGCTCAGATAAAGAAGCCGCTCCTCGGGTATTGATGATACACCTTGGTCAAAGACCTTGAAAAAGTCCGATCTAATTCTATCTGATGAGCAGGAAAGACCTTTAACAAACAGTGGCTGTAGCCCGGAAACTATGTCTTCCCTGTGCATCTGTGGATCAATATATGCCGTATGCACTAAACCCAGCCGTATCTCTTGATACTCTTCTGACTCCATGGCCAGCAGAACGCTCTGCTTTAATGATGATGGCACATTTGGGCTCTGCACTATATTCACAACCCCTTCTGCAGTTTCTGAGTATCTAAACACCTCTGGATACTTTGATAAAATCTGTGCTAGCACTGTAAGAATCTCTGTTGTTGGATATTTCAGAGCAAGCTTTAGCCCTGCTGGCAAAGTATCAGATAATGTGCTTGTTCCATCTTTCAAACTCTCTTCCAGCATGTGCATTGCTTTCTCTGCAGGTTCTTCTCCATTAAGCAGCTCTGCACACATAATAGCCAGCTTGGGGAATATTCCCTTTGCAATCAGGCCCTGAAATATTTCACTCACACATTCTTTATCTACCTTAGCAGCCACTGGAATAATCTGCTCCAATGCACCCATGCCCTCTTCAACTAGACAGGCATTCACAGCCCCTCTTAAACTAACTGCAAGCGATTTACTGCTCTTTCCTATCTCAGTATATAGCGTGGCTACTGACTGTGGATGTATTCTATCTGCTGCTATTAAAATAGGCCGGTCATAAAATGGAAGCGCAGATATTCCCTCTACTATTTCTCCTGACTTGTTATGAATATAGTATAGCACATACGAGCTTGTTAGAATCAACGCCACACCATCACATATTGCACCCTCTTTATACCAAACAATTGATGCTTGCAGAAGAAGAAGTGCAATTCGCGCGCTTCCTGATGTAAACAGGCGCTGTATCATTGTGCAGACAACTGCCTCAATTCCCGATCCTGTAAAAAGCTCTGGAACCTTCACAATAGCAGGCAAGAAAATATACAAATGCGTGCGGTAAAGCGTGTCGTCTTCCAGCGCAGAGGATATGCTTTCAATAAACGGCTCTACTCCATATCGCTTTAGAAGTGCCACTATTCCTTTAATTGCATGCTCCGCATACTCTGGATGTGCTGTAATAAGAGGCAAAAAGGCATCTGTATTTGGCCGAGGATCAAATTCAACTAAGAATGCTGTAATTCGGATTGCATCTACTGGCTCTAGTGCCTCAAGCTCCAAAACCTGTGTCAGATACTCTGCTATTCTATATCGATCTGCGGACTCTCTAGGACTTCCCATCCCCTCCCCAAGACTCGGGCTGTTTCCTCTTGAATTCTTTGCACTTCTCATAGCAGACCGCGCAGATGCTCTACCCGGTGGCCTCACATTGCTGTACGCAGGTTTATTCTGCTGTAACAAAGAAGTTGGCCCATCCTTAATAAGCATCATAGCCACTTCAATTCTCCAGGGAGGCATGCCATCCACACAAAGAATAGACTTGTCCGCAATCAATGGCTCAACTGTTAAAAGAATTCTCTTCTGCACTTTCGGGTCTATCTTCAGTATTATCTCATTATTAAGCGAGTCCATGAAAAGCGCAAGCACTAATTCACTATCCTCCTGTGGTCTTTTAATTGGCGACGTGCGCAGCTCCTCCACTGTGTAATACCGAATGAATCCTTCCACAGATTTAAAGCTCCATTTCCTCACAATTCTCTCGAACTCTGCATCTCCTGTTGTTTCTCTCCATATATCAACCATTCTGTCTATACTATCTAGCGTAAACGCCTCTCCCGCTGCATCTGACAGCACATACTGCCTCCATGTGGATTGCGCCGATACTATCATTGAATGATTGCTTCGATAATGCCCTCCAGACAGAGTTCCGCTGTGCTGGCTGCCCACGCTTAGATTATTCATTCTAAGAACGCTACCCGCCGAAATCTCCAACAAATGCCTGCGCAATATATAGTATGCTGTATCATCATCATTTGCTAGCCTAAACAAAAAGCTTGCTGCCATTGGCCTATTTGATAGATACTCAGATATTCCCTTTCTTTTCATTTTTGGCGGCGTAGTCTTAAAATGATGCACATACGTCAAAATAGACCGCGTGAGAAACTCACCTTCTGGTAGATGCGGCGTCTTTGCAAATATTTCATAAATCATGTCCACGATTTCCTCAGATAGACTTAGCCCGGGTCCCTGCTGAGTTAATATCTCAAGCAGACTGCTTGCAAGACCTGTTTTAAACAGCTCCCGATCTAGACTCTGTAAATGCAGAAGCCCTGGAATAACTGACTCAACATTCTTTTTCTGCCCTATTGTATTAACAATTGGCACTAGCCACGTCTGTAGCAGTTCTCTTTCTGGTTCCCTTCCTAGAATGTACATCTGTCGTAGTCCATCCCGGCATACTTCGCATATTTCTTCTTCTTTCGAGAATAATCCCTTGATTAGCATTTGCGATATTTTCATTAACAGATGTATCGAATTAAAATCTGGCGAATTTGCTGCCGCCACAAACAACTGCACTGCTGCTTTTTTCAACTCAATTGTTCCATTTGGTGATGCAATAATTCTGAACGCCTCTCCAATAAACCTTTCCATCCGGTCGTCTATAGTCATAAGAGGAGGCCTCAGGCCAAACAAATATCTCATTATTTCCATGTTTCCTATTTGCACCCCATCTGGCAAGGCTCTCAGCGGCTTGCTAAGAACTTGTGCAAGAATCTTTTCTTTTATTGGATGCAAGAATGCAGAAGCATCGGATCCAAATAGCTCTGCGCTGTAGTTCAAACACTCTCTAGCAACACTGCGAACCCTTTCTAGCGGATGACTCAGCTCCTGTGCAAATGTAAATATTAGCTGCATAAAGTATTCTGACTTGGTCGGTTCTGCCTCAACAGCTGGATCATGCGTGGTTCTGCATATATGGAATATTCCCTCCCTCACACTTTCCACAGTATTATATCTGATTGAAGAAAGAGAGAAGAATAGAGCCTTTACTATCCGGATTTCTTGATACAAAAGCCAATTAACACCTATTTCCAGTGATTGTGTCATAAACAAAATCCCCTGAATACCACATATTTTCTCTTCGTCGCTATGCGCATAGCAGGCCGAGCAGAATGAGTGCAGTATATTATAGAAAAGAGTCATTTGTGAGGTCTTTTCTCGTGTACCACATATTTTAAGAGAAATGTTATGCATCGTTGCTAGCACTGTTTGAGCCACTCCCTCGGTACTGGGATGGCCAAATGCATGCGTCAATGCAGATATTAGATGAAACACATCTACCCGCGCCCGCTTCTGGAACTCTTCAAAGTATATAAGCTCAAGTGACTTGAAAATCGACACAAACGAATAAAGAGCTATTAGCAGTTTCTTTGCCTCCACCGCGTTCGCCGATGCCTGTCCAGCTATGCCGCCGTCGCCATCTACGTCTTCAGTTGCTGCGCACGCCTGTTCTCCGCCCGGCAGCGTTCCAACATTGTATATATCAGTAACTGTTGCTATTGTGTTTTGTATCGGGGCGCTCTGTTTTTCTCTAGGATCTGCTGCACACTTGAACAGCGCGCTTATTAGCTCGCATGGTATAGTAATAACCTCCTGCTCTGCAACCCACTCCTCATCTGCTGGATTAAAGGTGCCCGACCTTACCTTGCTGTGTAGCTCCTTAAAGTCTGCATTTTTAATTACCTCTATTTCCCTGCTCCACACCCTTAGAATAGTGTCAGAAAGCTCGTCCCACTTAAGAAACATGTAAAAGTAGTGTCCCACAAGCACAAGTGCCTGCTCCTGACTACCCGGTGTCTCGCCAGAAAGAATCTTTGCCGCTTTCATAAGTATTTCTGAAACTCCTATTTGTATCCTGTCTGTTTTCCCCGGAATTATAACAGTCAGTGATGACTTTTTCTCATCTTTACCCGATGCTGTCACATTAAAAGACGCGCTTGCCTTTCCAGACAGCTTTCCAAGCAGCTTAATCGCCATCACCGAACTCTCCTCCTCCTGTACAAGATTTACTAAAGTAGTAAAGATATTATCAATCTCATCTCCTAAATAGGACATCAAAAACTCTGAGTTCAAGTTGTCCACGCACATTTCAAGAATCTCCATCGCAAGCACAGACAGTTGGTTTTTTAGACACAGCGCCCGAACAAGCACCTTTGACATCTGTCCTAAAAATGGAAGAAGGCCAGATATCTTCACCGGAATGGTCAAAATTAGCTCTACTGGCTCAACTCGATTTGGATGGTGCCTGATTATTTCCTCTATCTTTACAAAGAATCCAGGAAGAGCCAGTGCCATCTCTTTATGCAGATTATCTAGCTTTTCCTTTCCTGCCGCCTTAAATAAATCCTTCACTATTTCTAGTGTGTACAGCAGCCGCTCCTCTGAAACTAGACACTTCCTAAAGATTTCTAACAAGTTGCTAGCTACCACGCTCTCTATCTCCACAGTGTGCACTGCAAATGATGTAAATATTTCTCTAAACCCAAGAATAATAAATTCCTTGTCTTTCTCATTGTGCACTATTTTTAGCAGCTCTCGAATGATTATCTCTGAAAACTTCCTCGCAACACCCGCATATGCTAAAAACTGCCTCCAAATAATAAACATATCCTTGTTCTTCTTTGTGCTGTTGAAAAGTATTTCCACATTATCTAGAAGCACCTTCTCAAACAGCGCTGCGTCCAGATAAAAGAAAATTAGCAGAAATTCGCACACAATGATAATATCTGATTTTTTCTCTAGGTCAAAATGGTTGAATGGCGTAAATGCAATCCCTAGATTATTTGACAGCTCCTGCACTTCATATGGGCTGAAGCACTTTAAGGAAAACACAATTGAGTTTGAAGGAATGTTCTGGAACAGAGAAAAGTAATGCATTGTGTTTTTCATTCCTCGTATTATTGAGCGCAGCACATTCTTTGTTTCCTCAGTCACCTTCAACTTGCTATAATGCCTAAATGCTGTAACAAACGCACTGTAATTCATCCGTATAAAGAATCCCTTCTCCGCTATGCTTATGTTGTCACTAATAGTTGTATCATTTATCTGCACTAATACATTCGCACACAACTTGTTCAGTGTGTGGTCTGTTGACTCGCACATAATCTTCGCAGCCTCTCTGCACACTTTTAATGAAAGGTGCCTATGTGTAATATCCCTGAACATAATCAAAAACTCTGTAGACAGTGTAAGGCCCAATAGCTTAAGCACTGGGTTCTTTGGCCGTAGCAGTATCCCATCCTTAAGAATTATTTCTGAATACGACGCAAAAATACGCTTCTTCTCCGTCTTCAGAATACTTAAGTGATGATATATGTCTTTCTTAATAGTCACCGCATCATCTGGACAGTACCCCAATAAGAATATGCTTAGTTCTGGAATAAAAGAAGATAGTGCTACTATTTCCGGCGGATTGTCCTTAAGAACACTCATAAAAAGTGAAATTATTTGCGTAAGAGTCGTAATGCACTGTAACTTTATGTTTTCGTTAATAAGATATAAATTGATAGAATCCGTCCGTTGAATGAAAAACAAAACAAAAGACGAAAGAGCCTTTGCTAACGGCAAAAAGTTCTTTATAAACTCCTCTCGTGCTATCTGTGTTAAAAATAAAAGCAGAATAATCGGCTCGCTGCTCAATAAAAGTGCCCTTCTCGTTTCATTCTCATTCTCTGACGAGTGCAGGTCATTCGTCAGATTCATAAAAAATCCTGTAATTGCTGATAGAATCTTTATATGCTGCTGTACCGTTGGCTTTGTCTTCTTAGTGACCTCAATCAAACACCTGACAGCAAGTGATATGTTGGTCAGTGCTTCCTTTTCTACTATATCTATTAGCCTATCTATCAGTTCAGACGGAATACTGCTGTTTATTCTGATTCTTATAAGAACAGACATAGTCTTCTTCTTATCTTCCTTTGTCCCTGCTAGACCCTCTATAAGTAAGGGAATTATCTTATTGGTCACTACATTGGCGTCCTGTACGTACTGAAAGAAGTACTCGGTCGCTCTCCAGTTGTATAATATATCAATTCTATCTGATAGCAATAAATCCTTGTTGTGTATCTCTTCTATCTTCATTCTTCTTACTATTTAAAAATTTAAAAATAAAATATAAATACATAATTGCCTCCAATGCCTTTTAGTCACTTGATTAATGATAAAACAAATTTTATTTTAATTCTTGTTTTATGCAAGTTTAATTCTAGGTCTATTTATAAGTTAGTCTAATTTATATACGTGTTTATTTTGTTTTTCGTTTTTGGAGGATTTCTTGCATGGAAAGATGCTTCTTTTTGCAGTGAACTGTCTTTATTGCTGAACCTTTAATATAGCACTCTTCTATTTCTTCTGATGCATTTTTTACTGCATTTTTCATGTGGATATTCATCCATAGGTCGCATTTATAAAGTGTTCCTGTGTAAACACTGCCGCTTTTCATTTCTATTTTTACTTCATGCCCTCTTGCTATTCTTATGACTGTCAGTGGATACATAAAAATATTCTTAAATAGTTTTATATTTATTCTGTACTATGTATTAAATAAAAGTGTGGGTTAATTGTATCTTGAATAGTATTTATAAATAATTGAATAACTATGGCTATATGTATTTATTTATGCACTAGTTCTTGTTAGTTTGTTTTGTCTGATGCAAGTATTATTTGTTAGATATTTCGGGTTGTATGCTACAAAATATAATTGAAAATATAATTTTTAGTTGTTTGGATATATTACAAAATATAATGGATTGCTTATTAAATATATGAAATGGCATTGTTTATACAATATACTGTTAAATTAGTAATAAAACAAAATAGTTTATTAAACTTAAATTTTCTATAGGTTATTCCTGCTTGGTATGTTTAATGATTGACATTTTATCTGGTTATTTCTACTATTTTCAAACCAAACGCGTATCCATAAGGATATTTAAATATTTTTAATATGGACATGTTTGATTTTAAATTAGTAGAAATAACCAGATAAAAGCAGTAAATACACAAATCACATAAAACACATGAAGATATTTATAACAGTCTGCATTCTCACAAGACCATGTATTTATTGATTAATTATCATATAAACCACAAATTATAAATTGAGTTACAATACACCATGACCAGAAATATTACTATAATAAACAACAACAGAAAATCACATAATTTATATTTCTAGGTTAAATATGATTTGTCTTATAAAACACTCTTCTTATAACTTTATGTACTGGCATGAATAAGCAGTATATTATTAGTATGTAATTGCAATGATTTAGTATATATGTATATAGTCTTAATATTTATTTAAATTTTAGAATATTTCTTGCTATAATAATATTTTATTTTTATGCTTATATTCTTATTATAAAATATTCCAGCATATAAGAATTTCTAAATATTTTAAGTTTATTGTAAAGAATAAATAATTATAAACTTTAATAAATATATACGCTTTTTATTAATAGACTATAAATCAATCTAAATAATAAAACCAAGTATTCAGACGCATTCCTATTCCTTATTATTAAACGATAAAATCAATTTATCATTTAATAATTAAAAGGAAATACTTTCTCCTGGGTTTACTACCACAAATTTGTCTTCTCCTATGTTAAGGTCAGATCTGTTATTTATAAGGTCTTGTCTTGGCTGTAAGAAATCCTCAGATGAACCCATATCATATGTTCCCCAGTGAATGGCCATGGACTTCTTTGCACCTATTGAATCATGAATAACAAGTGCCTCCTTAGGAGAAATATGCTGAGGGTGCATGAAATTGCTTGGTTCATAACAACCTATGGGGATTAGACCCATATCAATATTAAACCACTTTCCTATTTTAATGAACTCTTTTCTGCACATTCCTGTATCACCAGCGAAAAACGCAGACTTATTTTTTAATTTCTTTTCATTTGATGATACGCTTGTAACCCATCCACACCATAGATCTTTAAATGGATCGAATGCTGTACGACCACTCCAATGCTGTGATGGTACACATGTGACCGCAAGTGTGCTTATATTTCCATCCGCCTGTTTGTAATCTTTTTTCACACACTCTCCCCAGTTCATACTAACTATATTCTTAACCTTGTGGCCTTTAAGCAGTCTGTCAATTCCTTTAGGAACATACCACACTGCATTCGGTGATTTTTTGTTAATACCTTCAATTGCCTTAGAATCGAAGTGGTCATAGTGCGTGTGAGAAATAACAACAGCATGCATTTCAGGAAGATCTTCTACTTTGCATGGAGGATCAACATGTCTCAAAAAAGCTTTCATTCTTACCGGCATAGGCGATGCAGTAGGAGAAAAGACTGGGTCTGTAATAATGTTTACTCCATAAATGCTTACTAATGCACAAGCATGCCCCAGCCATGTTACCTCTGCGGTTTTTTCTACTTGTTTGGTATATTTCTCTAAGTCTGATATAAAGGCTGGTGTCTTTATTGGCACCTCTGTTTTAAGCTCCTCCTTTGTTGGAAAGACCACTTTCCTGCCGGTAATTTTATTCCACTGCCACTTAATAAGCTCTATAGGATTAATAAATTTTGGTGCCCATGTGTCAAAGCTCTTAGGATTACCGTATATAAATTTGCCAACAACAGGCCTTTCAAACGTCTTCTCAAAATTAGAAATCTCTTTCTTCTTTTCTTCTATTTTTGCTTTAATATCACTTAAGTCTTTTTTAACATTAATTTTATCACAAAGTATAACTTTTTTGGTAAGAATGGAGTCTGACTCAGTATAAACGTAGATTTTTTCACTTAAAAACCACCAAGTTGCTTTTTTTGGATAAAAAAATGCATATTTCCACTTAAGACCATTTGATGTGAAATATTCTTTTGTATATGCTAAATTTTTATATTCATTCTGTTCTATTTTCTCAATTTCAGACTCAAACTCTGATACACTTAACCCATGCACATTTTTTGCTTGATTGTTGGCTTTATCAAAATTATCTTCTCCTCTGATTATCAATAAAGACACTACCATCACTATAATAGCTATTTGTACGCGCTTCATTTTTCTCATTAATATTAAAAAACTTTAATCATTTATTTATAATTTTTTAACTTTATTGGTTAGTTTTAATGGGGGTAATTTGACTAATCATAAGACCATGCCACTTGACCAATGTTATATAAACAAGATATCTTGCTTTTTTGGTAAAATGTAATTCATCTAATATATCAAAATAAATATCTTACATTAAAAATAACATAATCATTAAAAAGTGCAAATTTATTTATTAGAGCCAATAATACTCAAGCTATGTAGTATTCTTAAGCAAAAGTAATAACTGAATCAAAGTAGATGAACCTCTTTATTTTATAAACATTTATTGGCATACGACATAATGTGTGTCTAATCTGACATTCGGCAACAGATGCGTACTCACTCCCTATGCATCATAGACTGCTTCTCTCTTCCCTCTAAGCGGCCATAATAATTGAATATTATTGGCTACTGAATGAAATAATTAATAGTTTTGCCACTAAAGTATATAAATCTTATGAATTAAAATAAAATTTATTTTAAGCTTTCTACATCATTGGTGGCAATTTTTATAGAAAAATTAATTCTATTATAATAAAAAGTGATCACATTTGCATTTAAATAAAAATATATAGTGTAAGACATAAATAATATTTACTTTTAATAAAAAATGCATAATATACGCTCTTAAGAGCATGAAAACCTATCAAATTTTAATTACACCCATAATTGTATAAGAAAAAGGAAATAACAATCAATAATAAATAAACTACTTTTTATTATTAAAATTATTAGTATACAAGTAAATAAACTATTGCTAATAAGTTAAGTTATAACAAAATTGTATTAATCCAATGCTATTATAAGTAACCTTCTAATACCATCTATTGTACCTATTATATGCGTATATCTTCCTATGCCAACAATAAAGTTCCATAATTTTAAAATAAACTTTAAAAACTTATATTCTACTATTAAATCGAAACTACTTCACATAATAGAGCACACCCATGGCTTGAATTGCATAAAAACAAATAAACAATAAGTTTTATTATGATCTGCCTTCTATAAAATCAAATCACACCATAAATACTTATATTAACTGGTTTAACTTAGTAAATATCCTTAGAATAATTAGTAATTAAATAAATTACATTATTTACTAAAGTATACTAATACTTATTAGGACTTTTATATTTATCCATAAAATGCTTCTATGATTTTGTAGCAATCTGTTACGCCCCTATAAATAAACCCTGTAAGAAAATATAATATATATATGTGCGAAAAAATAACTAGAAGTGCACCCGCTGATAGGAAAACAGTCACTTTAACAGAAGGATATATTCTTGTTAGCGAATATCCCTTTTGCTTATATTCATGACATATTTCATCAATATTGTCTTTATCGTTCCTTTGCAGCTTAAGCAGTTTAAGCAGTTCATCCTTTTTCTTGAATCTATTATATATCCAGTTGCTTGAATCCTCTGCTATTTTATTTGTAAATTTAATATTTTCACAAATAATCAGTGCTTGCATGCGTGAACAGCGGCCAAGAATAATATTTTTTATTGTGAAGTGATCGGATGGATAGGTTGTATTCGCTCCCTTCATATTCAAATAAATCGTACAATCCAGAATATTTTTAAGGGTTGGCTTTAATTCATCCAAAAGGAACTTAATTCCTTTCACTCTAGGGAATATTACTTCTTGAAATACATTGTTTATATCGTAGGGAATAGTCGTGTGTATGTTTCTTTCCTCTATTTCCTTTGGTGAAAGCTCCTTTAATAATTGTCTATTACGAAGTTCCTTATCCATAAATTCAATGTCTCTTTTTTTCGTCTGCTCATCAATGAATGTGCCTTCTGGAAATATTACCAAATTGTAGCAATTGCTTTCATGAAGCACACTGCAGGCCTTCTTAAGCCGCTTTCTGTCTTCTTCCATCTTTCGGCTGAGAAGAACAAAGTTCAGCATGTTCATTCCCAGCTTTAAAGGATAAAATGCGCCAACTGCCTCCTTTGCAATAAATGAAATTCCTTCTTTTCCGGTTTTTAGAAGTAATGACCATATGTATATCCAATCAACATATGATGTGTGGTTTGATATAATTAGTGTGTTGTTTATAAGCTGATCCGCTGTTATTGGCTCATGCAGAACATACGTGTTATCTCCTATCAGTATACACAAAAGAGACTGCGTGACCAGTAGCCATAGTTTTCCCACAGCCGCCTTAAATCCCTCCATATTTATACCAAGGAATGAAAGACCTTGGTACACGCCATAAACTATTGGTATTACAACTATGCAGGCTATAAGATAAAACAAACAAGAAAATGTGAAGTACACTGTTCTGAATAATGAGGTAATATTGCGCAATGGTCTTGTGGTCATTCTTCAATGTAGCTGGGTTATTTTTATAAATATTTATTATATAATAAACAATAAATTAAGAGTGTTACTAAATAATAAACAGGTCTAAATTATTGGATAGGCTTGAAAATATTGGTGTATCCAACCCCGCACGACTTGATTACAAGCAAATTATCTGGAATGCCCGAATTAATGTCTTTTTCTGTTTTTATATAAGGTTCTACTGTATATGTATATTTCATTATTTTTTCTAGTAATAAAAGAACTTCTTTGTCTTTCTGTGAGATTCTTCTGATGATAACAGAACTCGCGTCAACCGTTGTTAGTGATAATAGTATAAAAATAAAGTACTGCACTGTATGGCTGTATGATCCACTACTTCTTATGTTCTTATAAAACACTTGGACTAGTTTGTTTATTCTTTCCTCTGCGGTTACTTCCACTAATGAATCTGTCCCATCAACTGTGTACTCTACACCATAAATAGAATTATGGCCAAATGCCAACAGAACTGATCCTTGCCCAGGCGTGCCGCTGGTTGTTTTGCTATTCCCTATATCATTGTATATCTTAACAGATGATGATATTTGACTTAGGTGTCCTCTTGCTACATTACTTACCGTGTGCACTGTGTCACTATTTATTTTAGCCGAGTAATTTATTCCTATTATTCTTCTTAATTCTTCCCTGTGGCTTAATATAACAGGGGATAGTGATGTAGCAGTTTCTGCCATAAAAAGAACCTCCCCGTTTGTGGATGGGTAAAGTGCTCTTGTGATTATTTTAACTTCAGCAACAACCCCAAATTGACTTAATATTTTACAGTACATCGCACGGACCATGTCTATTGAAGTAAACTCTTTCTTATTTGTTGTTCCTTTGAGTGTAAGCCGTATTGGTATCCTGCAAAATGGAACCAGTGGAAGGAGAGCAATAATAACATCTGGAATTGTGTTGTGTACACATTGAAAGGAAAGCTCTCCTCCATTTATTGTCCCCGGTGTATATATGTATTCATCTTTTTCTTCTTTAATAGATGCGCCGGCAGATAGCTTCTTAAGTATTTGTATGTATTCACTTGTTGCATTATTACTTTCTTCATCACTTTGTTTTTTCAAGTGAATGGTTCTCTTGCAAATGCTGCTTAGTGTAAGAGCTATCTTGGGTTCATTTGAGCTAATTTCCATTTGTTAAAAAATATTGTTTGCAAAACAATTTCTATAATGAGAGCCAACGACTTGCTTGAAATAGAAGAAAGAATTTCAAATCTTTTATCCCAGGAAGAAAAAAAGAGGGGAGAGCGCACAGAAATGCTAAAACGAATCCAGGTAAGCATTGAAAAAAGAAGAACCCTGTGCAGCGAGCTAGAGAAAGAGAAACAGAAGAGAATAGATAATCTAAATAAACAAAAGGAGGCACTTAAAAAAGCAAAAATAATAGCACAGAATAAGGAAAATGAAGAAATAAAGGAGAAAAAAGAGCAAATTCGAAAAGAGTACATTCAAGCAATTGAGAATGTAAATCAGCTAGAGCTTGTTCTTTCCAAGGACATGCCCGCAACAGTAAAGAAGATAGTTTTAATGGGAAAAGAGGCAAAGAAGTCTGGGTTTAAAACTCTTTCAGTGGCCATTACAGAGCATTTGTCAGAGGAAATAAGGAAATTTATTGTTCAGTCTAAAAAAGTATCAAGCAATCTTAGAGTGGACAAGCTAATTGATTTAGTTAAAGGACTAAACAGATCCATTGCGCTATGCGAGGATGGAGCAGATAAAATAGAAAGAAGAAGAGAGATGTACTTGGATGGTTTGTTTGCAGATGTTGTGGAGGGATTTACCAACCACTTTTTCAGCCAATTTGAGACAAATCGACTAGATAAGCCTGAGTGGTACTTAGACTATCTTAAGGGCATTATAGCAGAACACGAGAAAATATTTTCTGTTCTTTCCCAAATTGACGAATTAGAGACGGAAGAAGAAGGAATGGAGGAGAGTGTTATAAAAGAAAAATATTTTCATGGCTTAATTGACCGGATTTATGGCGATATAATATATAAAAAGCTGAATGAATGCATATACAGCAGCTCAAAGCAGCAGGAGAAGCTTATTATGCACCATGCAGAAGAACTTTCACTGTTTGAAAGAGAGTTATTTTCTTTGTACAAGTACAAGAGAATAGAGAAGATTCCCAAAAAAGAAGCAGACTTTATAGAAAATCTGTTCATTTGCGGAATAGAGAATGAGTTGCATAGTATTATGAAGAAGGATTATACACAGTGGAGCGATATGTTTATGTACCTTCTTAAAACAACGTTTAAGAAGGCAGCGGCCCTTTACTCTATTATTCCTGACGCCCATGTTGTTCTTCTAGAAGCCGCGATAAAGAAATATTTGGATGGATTAACGGTTTTTTTGAACTCGTTTTTATACCAAAAAACAGAAGAACAGGTGATTCTGATGCATTTCATAGAGGAAATATCTCATTTAGAAGAAGAGTTAATTGATATAGAGACTGAATTTGGTATTCTAGTTGGAGAGGTGACTATATTGAATGCTCCATATTTGGGTGAGTTCAAAAATAGCATGTTAGATATTCTAGAGAGAGTTCTAGAGGAGAAAGTGGAAAGAGCAATGGGCCCCTTCACTGACTATAGATTTATGGAGAAGCATGAAGAAGTAGAGGCCTTATCAAACTTAGAAGAGGTCATTGAATCCGAGCTGGCCCTTATAGAAACACAAACGCTTAGCGATTGGATGCGAAGCAGTATTGCTACGATAATAGACAGATACATCTCAGAGAATGTGTTATTGGATAGCATTGATGAGGAGGCGGATGTTAATAGGGCCAAAAGCAATTTTACCCTGATAATAGAAATACTTAAAAAGAATGGCATACAAGATAAATTAGTGCATTCTAAAAGAAAATGCCAAGAACTATCTGCCAATTTGCATAAAATCGCATAATATGTTAATAAATAGCTTTTAACAGGCCTCCTGAGTTACGATTTCTTTCCATCTTTCAGGCACTAATTCCAGTATACTTTTCTCACATAGCGTATTGTATTGAAAAACATTCGAAAATTAATTCTAGCACAAATATCATTAGCAAGCCATTTTTTTATAACTACATTAGCTCTACATAGGGAGAACATACACTGCATACTTGTGATGCATTTTATACCCCAAGAATTAAAAAGTGCAGCACTCTGTGTTCCCACGCGGTCTCCCATCGCAGTACTATCAAAGCTGTCACGCGCTTAACTTCAGAGATCGAACGGGTTCTGGTGTGTACGCAGGCATATGGCCGCACGTGTATATTTCGCACCTACAGATTTTCTTACCATGTTAACATATAGATTTTTTTAAATGGAAATCAGTTTATTGGTAGAATATAGAAAATATTCGGGCTATGTCTCTGCTGAAAATGAATACTTGCCATAGATTACTAAATATAACCCGAAATATTTTATATCTGGAGAATTGCTTTTATTATGGAGCTATACATCAGCATATGGGGATATAGCCTAGTGATTGATTTTCTGATACTTCTTCTGTTTATGGCGCTCCTTCATATAAGAAGTATAGAGGCCATTCTGTTGCTATTATTTCGGACAGAAGTCTTTTCTATAAGTTTAAATATTTATTTTTGTCGCATAATAAGCTATGCATAATAGAGCCTACATTTATAATAATTATTCATTTAAGAAAATTTAAAATCGCATAATGGACGCCTAAATAGGAAATAAATCCTGGCTCAGAGTCTAATTTATCTTCGCTGCTGTCTATTTTAGATGAAGAAAACGACCTAGCATATTCCCAAACGGATCCATTCAATTTTTCTATAGTGCAGCTTGGAATATTTTTTTCTCTATTGCTCAACTTATTTTTCTTTGTATACCAAATGCTGTATGCATCCTGCCCGACTTTACAGAATCTAATTGCATTTTTGTGTTTATCAGAGTTATTGCCTATAAATCCCATTAGATTTAGTGGGCTCTGAGGGATACTTGTTTCTTGCTCATCTGATCGATATATATAATGATGATAGAAGTAATCTCCGGTTGGAATCTGGTTTCTCCATTTTATTACCCTATACTTTACTCCTTTTTGATATACTGTTGTGTAACTAGACGACATAGTATAGCAGTTAACACCAACGCTTAGCCCATCATCTAAGACCATAAACAGATTTTTATAACAGTCGTGTATATTGTAGTCAGATCTCTTAATTGGTGGAATAACCGTATGCTTATCAGGAATTTTGTTGCTAAAATACATTGTTTGCATTATATTTAAAGGGCTTGTCCATAAAAAGGGGCTTATTTTTAGACTGTCTCTTATTAGGGAATTTAAAAATAAAGGAATTGGAATTACTTCCTTTAATGGCTCATTGTTTAAATAGTCAATGTGAACAAACGAAATACCATCTGTTAAGAATCCAGACTCTATATAGTAAAATAGAATGTGCATTTCCGCATTTGATTTTACATAAGTGGACTTCTGCATTACTTCATTCATGTAAGTCCATGTGCCGCTATTCCCTATGGTATAATATGGAAATATACTCCCAGCTGTTAAATCTATTTTAAAAAGGTTTAATAGATGAAAGTTAATGTCATGAGCAGTGTGCACACATACTTTCTCTCCTTTACTGTTGAAGTAGTATGGAATGCACACTCTATGGCATCTGTGCCGAGAATTGTCTACATAATATACATGAAAATGTTCTATAGTTTCTGCTTCTAGAAGAGAGTTGTGTTCGTATATTGTACTGTGAGTGTAACTATATAGTTTTAATTCACTCTTCTCTGAGTCATGGCTTGGCCAATTAGATTCTTGTATATAAATCTCAAAAAGCATATACTCCCACAATTTAAATACCTCCTTTCCAAGTAATTCTGTGTTGTTGCTATTATATTTTGGAGCATTCTGATATAGAGTGGCCAATGCTCCATATATTGTAGAGTGTACATACTGCATTACATTATTAACATTATAGGATGAGCCGAGTTTATTCTGCTGAGAGATAGATATGTTTTTGTGTACTTTAAGCCCGCAATTGAGTATATTTAATATGTGGCGGTAGCTATTTATTATTTTTTCCTTACAAATATCTGCTATGCTATTTAAGTTCTTTGTTTTATAATATTGTATTTCATTGTTTTCTCTGATTATGTTGTAAATAGCCACAAGCATGCTTAAATTATATGTATCCAATAGCTGATTGTAAAATTGTGTGTTTTCCGTGCACATGGGGATAAACTCTTTTTCCATATGCGAAAAATCATTATAAATAACTGGATCACTTAGAATTAGCTCCAGTGCGGCTCTGACCACAGTATTCTCAAATGGAATTCTTGGGAGAGTTAATTTTTCTATTTGCTTCTGTATAGTATTGTTTTTATACAATTCTTGTACTTTTTTAAATAGAATGCATTGGTCTCCTAGGTTTAATACTTGATATACCCCCCTAGAGTCTTCCTTTAAATTCAATCTTTGTATATTATTTTGCAGACTATGCCCGTCTGTATAATCACTTAAAACACTTTCTTCATATAAATCTGCCAATTGGTTTTTGCTGTATACCTCTGGCTTGTTTGATTTAATATATATAATCATCTGGCTCTTAATCATATAAAATCTTATTTCTGCATCACACTCATTATTCTGAGAATAAAAGGCAAGGTCTAGCTTATATTTCTGCAGAAATATATGCATCTTCGCTTTTAGTTCACATGAACACATGGCTGTAATGCGAAACGGAAAAATTATCATATAGTTCCATACGGATATATTGCAGAATAGTTCTTCTCTTTTCTGAAATAATATCTGAAGTTCTTTTGAAATTCTTTCATGAGTTAATCTTTCCTTTATGCCACTATTACTTGTAATAGAAGAAGACATTGTATTTACAGAAGAAGCAGCCACTCTATCCCACCAAAGAATCCCTATTATAAGTATAAGGCGTGCATTTATGCAGATTTTATACCACATAGTAAATTTAAATTTAATTTTTATTATTTATCTATGTTATAATTTCTTACTATATTAAATCTAATTTATAACCTGATATTTTTGCTATTTTAAACAATTTACATATAGTGTCTCTTATGTTTTTAAGAGTATTTTGGCTTGCTACTAGTTAAACTTAATCATTGTTTGGCTGTATTATCTATTTTAATACACCGATGTGTTAAATCCCGTCTTGTTTAATATAGTCTGATTCTGTCATGATTTTGTTTTATCATTTTTGTTTCTGTGTTTTATCCTTATGGTGTTTGCTGTTATATATATAATTTCTATTATTAAATATTTAAATATTTCAAATTGTATAAATATAAAATATGTTCATTTTTTCTATGAAATATTTCATTGAATATGAATTTATTATAAAAAAGAATAAAATATAGGAATCAATTAAAACCATTTAACTATTATATAGAAACAATTTATAATAAAAGCCTTAAAAACAATATACTTACAATTTCATATCATATTAATTAACGAGTGCATAATAACCAATTATATTTCAAAAGAAAACTTAAAAGAGCTAGTTTTATTGAATTGTTATAGTATGGTGGGCTCTTTTTTGCATATATGTGATATAGATAAGCGATCTAATATATGGGTACGTAGCCGTTAATATGTATTACATAGACCCATTGCATGTTTATGATATACTGCCAAATAATGTATGCTTATTATTAATAGAATAATAGTTTTATTTAAGATTTTCTTTCCTATTAATAGTAGTTAATACTTTATTTTCTATATTTCAGATTATAATATATTTGAAGTAAACTTTTTTCAAACTATCACAATCACAGTGTAATAAGAATATAGCAAGAAAACTTATTATTAAAACTAAAAAAATAGATAATACTATAATTCCAGACCAATTCGTAGATTGATTTGGAGTGATTTCCTGATACAATGCATCGTTCTCTGTAATATTAGAACATGTTTCTAGATAATCATCTATTGTATTTGATGTTTCAGAAGGTGGTGTATTATACAATGCGATCTTTTTCTGCCTACACAGAGCATACAGCTCATTTGGAAGCAATTTTTTATAAGTAAAAAACTTTATAACAGGGCGGTGAACTATACTTAGCTGTTTTTGAACAGTTCTAACATAATTAGGAATTGTATTTTCTAAAAAAATATCTTTTGCATATTCGTTAATCTCATTGAAATTGGCATACCATGTATTTATCTTCTCTATAGGAATGTTTTCATCACACATTTGAAGTAACTGTAGAGATGCAATAACCCCAGCTTTATATGGGTATTCCCGTGTGACGATCTGGCAGTCCTTAGAAAGGAAAAAGAACAGCGCAGAAAAGACTGGTTTAAAGAAAGAAAATTCTTCATATGCATCTTCTAATACAAAAGCAGACTTTTCCATTGCTTGGATAGGATAGAACGGATTGTCATATCCTGTGCTCAGAAATAGCTGTAATGAGTAAATTTCATCAGATGTTAAATGAAGAGAACTAAAATTTGCGATGACTTCTCCATTATCATTATGACCAGAAAGATTTCCTCCATGCTTAATTAGAATATTTAGCACTTTTTCTAGTCTTGTAGTTTTAGAAAACATACTACATTTTAAAAGAGCCTCTTCTGCCTTTTGTGGAGTTAGCTGCGACAAGAATGCAGGATTATAGGCATTAACTGCGTCTTTCAAATCCTTTAGTATATAGTTATGTATGTGGCTATATTGTAGCATTATAGAGAGATGGTTGTTGTTCATCAAATTATAATACGCTTTTCTCTGATTGGCATCTTTCATTTCATTTCCTGCCTCTTCAATAGCACTCATAATAATTTCAGTTTCTTCAATTGATTTTCCAATTGCATCATTAACTGCTTCAGCACTTAGGATCTGGTCATCTTTAATATTACGAGAAACCATAATCATGAAAGTGTTGTATGCCAGATTATTCAAGTATTTGAATTTGTCCTGAAATAGAATTTCTCTTTTGTAGAGGTCAAATATTAAATATATAACCTTAGGTACTGTTAAGGTATCTAAATTTTCAATTGAGTAGACCTCTCTTATTTTATCTGCCAGCTGTACATATACATCTTTACTCACTATTTCCATTATAAAAATATTCTTTTTCTGATTATATAGTTAATTTAAAGTCATAAATATAAAAATTAAAAACTAGAAACCCAAAGTAAATTTAAGATAGAGATGTAAAAACAAGATTTATATCAGTAAGATTATGTTTAAAGCGATTTTTATATAGAAAATATGTCCTTTATGTGCAGATGGCCATAAATACTTTATTATAAAACTTGTATGTTAGAAAAATTGGCATAATAATTATGTATAATAGAACAGGCTTCAGATTTTGTATTTATTTGAATTGGTGTCTGAAATAGTTAAATGTTCACAGGCTGTAATTTTGCGATACGCCTTAGACCATATATCTGATTTAGACAGATTATACTATCCAGATGAGCTGCTTCCTTTTTTATCCTTTAATAGACCAGTGAATAAAAATTGAGCTCTTTTTTGAAGGTCTTGTGGTGTGCGTACCTTTAGATAATAATCAAAGTCAAATTCGTCAGTCTCTCGTATTTTATGCCAGAGCTCATCATAGCACTCTGGAGTACCCATCTTCTTGTTTAATGCCAATAAAATGAATCTATCTGCACTTTCAGTGTATCCTAGTGATTTGTTGCTGATTGGATAAGGGATTTTAAAATTGTTTCCTTCCTTCTTTATCTTTTCCTTCAGATACTCTTTTATCTTTTGGGTGCGCTGCAGTTTATGCTCTCCTTTTTGAATCTGCGCACGAATTTTGTCTGCGTCTGCAAGTTCATCTATTCTGGCCCAGAAAACTTTTCCGTACTTTTCTACTTCTTCCACGCCTTTATCAGAGAGGCTTGCAGAAATCTTTTTTATATTATCTCTTCCATATCGCTCGCACGCCTTTACATATATCCAAAAGTCCCTCTTTGCCCAGTTATTGAATCCTTGGTCAAAAAGTAGTCTTTTTTCTGCTTCTTCTTCTGGAGTCAGAAGGTTATCTGGGCATCCTGTCTCCTGGAATTTTTCCATTTCTTTCTTCTGGAGCAGATGCAGCCGCTTTGGATGGAATTGGTACTCTGGAAGATTAAATTGCCGTATACCAACCGCCTTTCGCTTTGTTAGTATTCCCTGAGAAATTCCTCTGGTCCTTCCTCCCTCTGGCTCTACAATATACTTTGCAAGTTTTAGCTTGGCGCTTTTTGTGCTGTAGTCTTCTCCTTCCCACTCGTACGCTTTTATTTCATTATTTGCTAAGTCTTTTAGCACAGCCTGCTCATCAATCTTTGAGTTCATTATGTCTGTCTTTTCCATGCCAATTCTGATGATCTCTTCAATCGACCGATCTATCTTGTTTTCCGTGTTGAACACATCATCCACGCCGCTTGCAAGTATCCCCAAAAGCTCGTTCTGCGATATGGCATTGTCCTTTTTCTTTTGGTTCTGCACAATTATCTCATCAAGCTTCAGCTTTTTCATCGCACGCTCCAGTATTTTTTCTTCTATTGTGTTCTCTGATAAAAAGTTAAACACAAACACTTGTTTTTTCTGCCCAATTCTGTGAGCTCTGTCCTGGGCCTGCAGATCCATTTGTGGATTCCAGTCATTATCATACACAATAACCACATCTGCCGTGGCAAGGTTAATACCCAGACCACCTGCTCTAGTGCTCAACAAAAATATAAAAATTTCACTGTTAGGCTTGTTGAACTCTTCAATTGCCTCGCATCGATCCTCTGTGCTTGTGCTTCCATCTATTCGGCAGTACTCATGCTGCCTGTAATTGCAGTAGTCCTCTAGAATATCAAGCATTCTTGTCATTTGACTAAAAATAAGCACCCTACTTCCTTTCTGCTTAAGATGCACCAGTAGCTTATCCAGCATCAATAACTTCCCGCTGTTTTCTATAATGTGCTCGCCTGTTGTGTAGGGGGGACCTGGCTCAGCCCCGTCGAATAGATACGGATGGTTGCAGCACTTTCTTAACTGGCACACAATATTCATCAACTGCACCTTTGACCCTTCATTAACTACATTCTCTGCATCCTTTTCCAGAATCATCTTGTACCACTTTCTCTGCATATCTGTTAAAGGTGAGTACAGGTTTATTATCTTTTTGGGCAGTAGAGACTTTTCCACATCTGCTTTCTCTCTTCTCAGAATGAAAAGCCCCAAAAGATTTCGGAGTTTATCAACGGTTTCATTTCCTGTATCATTTGAAGAAGACTCCACCCACGCATCAAACCCCTCTCCATCAGAGAACACTTCAGGAGCTAAAAAGTTCAGAAGTGCCCACAACTCATGAATATTATTCTGTAATGGCGTTCCAGTAAGTAGCAGTCGATGTGTGCACGGAATTATTCGCACAACTTTGCTAAGAACAGTCTGCTCATTCTTAATACGATGGGCCTCATCTATTACAATGTACTGCCAATCCACTGTCTGTAGCTGACTCTTCCCCGCTAGACACATCTCATACGTTGTTATGCAGGCAATATAGTCCAACTCCTGCAACTCCTTTGCTTTTAATTTAATGTCTTTTCGGCTGCAGTGGAAAATAATTGTCTTTATTCCGGGCATGAACTTTTTGAACTCGTTCTTCCAGTTCTGTAGAGTTGACTTGGGCACAATTAAGAGATTTGGCAGTTTGTTCTTCTTTGTTGTGTATAAATACCCAAGAAGAGAAATTGTCTGAAGAGTCTTTCCCAAACCCATTTCGTCTGCTAGAATACAGTTGATCTTCTTTTCATACATATTTATAAGCCAGTTTAGTCCTTCTATCTGATAATGGCGAAGTGTTCCTGTAATGTATCCCGGGGAGTGTGTAAACATAAATGCCTCTGACTCATCTATCCCAAACTCATCCTCTTCTTTTGTTGCCTTTCTCTCTAGTTTTGCTTTTTTTACAGCTCTCTTTGGGGTTTTCTTGTTTCCCAATAGAATTTGGAAGAGAACATTGTCACCAATGAATTCTTTATACCTTTCAATTACTTCTTCCTTCATCTCCTGCAAATTTTTAAAATAAATAAACTATCTAAATATCTTTTATACGTTAGAGAATAAATTGTGCCTCTAATAAATATAAAAAAGAAAACCTGGTTTACGTATGAGTGCAAATTATGTTTAATATACTGCTTTGGATGTAGATATATTGAAGTAGGTAAAATTATAGCTATTTTTCGCGTTGGATTGTTTTTAGTAGTTTATTAATATTTTAATATACATATACTTAAAGTAAAATATTCTTAATTGTTTATTATTATATATGGTGTAGCCATATAAAAACAATGTTATTTAGAATAATAATAAACAGTTGGTATGCATATTTAAAATACAGTATTAAGAGTTTATTGCTGTAGTGTATATTTAATGTTACTTGCACACTATAATTTGTCATAGATGGTTTGTATATTATATTGTTTGCATATTCAGATAAAGTATGCATTCTTATGTATAAATATATCTTAAGTATTGCTTTAAATTGTTTTTAAATATTCTTTTATTTTCTATTCTCTGCTTTTTTAATTTTATGTGGATTGACTATTTCAAATTTAAATTATAGAAAAATAAAAATAGTAGACTTTGCTTGGAATAAACATTAAATTAACTTTTATGCTAAATACACTTTGTTTGCTATTTTCTTATGCCAAATGTTATGTATAATATATTTAATAAAACATAAATACATATTTAGCACAAAGCTTCGGGTTAATTTTGGATTATATATCTAATTAAAGAAAATTTTGGGCCATTCGCGTTTTGCATTCATACATCTATATAGGTATATATAGTTCTTACTCACTTGATATAAATGTTTATGCTTAAACATTATTTATTCATATATGCGTTATATGTAAAATTCATTATTATAGATTATTAAGATGTACATGCACTCTTATTCTAGTATATTTTAGAATACTATAAGCATTATTAAGCTTTTATAGCAACAAATTCACTTTGCCAAGAATACTTCTATAAATTAAAATTATTTTTGTATGCATATAAAAATCTAATGTGCATTGCATCACACTTCTATATAAAATCATTATCTATAGTTTATTTTAATTTATCAGAAATATAAGTAATTTTCTAATAGAATAAAAGTACCACAAAGATATAATGAGAATTGCAGTCAAAAAAATTATTCTAACAGCAATTGGAGCAAATAAGTTAAAAGCCCACGTATCTCATAAGACATTTGAAACCCCATATGAAACCAATGCTTCTATATTTTACAGCTATAACAATAGCTATATAAACCCAGAAGGCCCGCTAAATCAGCTGTATGGGTACTCTGTATTCAATCTGGGAATAATTCAAAAACACCGTATAAAAACAGCTAAACAGTACCGCAGTGCGCTGAATTACATCCAAAGAAAACAAAAAGAGGAGAGCCCCACAAAACACACAGAAAAACCAAATCCTTTTTATGAAGATAGTGAAGATGTTTCTAATGATTTTATTGATTTTATTATATGCACTAATAAAAACAGAATGAGTTATAATAAAATATACTGTAGCTTATTTCCATGCAAGGATAAAGCACAGCTTATAAAAAATGACAGTCCTGGGTCATTTTTTATGTGCTTAAATGCAATAGATAAGATTAGAAGGAAAAATAGTGAATATTTACTTGCAGCTCTGTTGCTTATATCTAATGGGATAAACATTCCTTTACATTTTGATGAAAATGAAAATAGACTTACTTTAATTGGAAGCAATAAGAGAGCATACCTCAAAATTAATTTTGGCAAACCCGGCAAAGTTTATAAGAGTTTACTAGGCGTAGAAAGCTTAGAGGTGTACATTAAGCAACTGGTTGAAGTGATAGATTTCTTTAAAAAGTATGAATATACATCAGATAGTGTAATGAATACTGCTGTAGACAACACTTTTAATTGGTCAGTGCTACAGAATAATTATATGTATACTTCTGAGTTTGTGATTCAGATGTATATATATGATTACTGTAGAAGTGCTAGAAGCTATATGAATCTTATTGAGTGCATTAAAGAATTAATGATTAATTGTTCAGAGGATAGCGAAGACTCAGATAATTCAAATATACTAATACACATAAAAAAGACAGCAATATATAACAAACTATTTGTAGAGAATTATACAGAGAGAGAGAAAATATGTTTAAAGAATTTTTATAATATGCTTTATAATGTTAACAAAATTAAGCCAACAATTCCTTACTCAGATATAAATCAGATACCAATGACTAAAAAAGAAAGGCTCATAAAGAATCCACAATCATCACAAAATGTAAGAGCTGCAGTTATAAGAAAAAGAAATTTTGAAACAGCACTTCTGGTTCTTTTTTCTTGTTTTACATATGACTGTAGAAGTAATTGTTATAAGACTTCTTCTCTTACAGCACATAGAAATAATAGGTGTTTGCATAGCTTCTTTAATTTGGAAGCAACTATTCTTAGCACATCTCCCAGCGATCTGCATAGAATGTGGGTCGACAGGGTTTTAAATACATTGATATACAATAAAATAAATTATAGAAAAAGAAAGTCATCTGGGGTGCTTTCTATTCTGCATGCAGTTAGCAAAATAAGTATGTGTAAAAAAGAAATTAGAGAAGAGATAAAAAAGCTTAAAAAAGAAGTTAATAGCGAAGAACCATTGAATAGTACTTTTTATGAAAAAGTGCGATTATACACTGAAAATCTATTTAAGCTTTTGTCCTACAACAAAGAAGTATCTGTCAAGTTTTCTAATATATACAAAGAGAGAGCTAAAAACAAAGTATTTGACTTAGTCGGGAGTGTTAGTATAACGTATACATACAGAAATATAATAAGTGGAGTCAATCTAATAATATCTCCCAATAGGATAAATATCAATATTATTAAACCATATATAAAATACACACCATCTAGAAAACTAACTGTGCATAATCTTAAAGATATGTGCCCGTATAAAGACACTCTTGTTAGTTATATATTTAACAAATATATTGATAGTTTAATTAAAACCATGCCAAATCGAGTTGTGGGAATGAAAACTTCTGTTTAGCTAGGATTTAGCGTGCCTTATATTTAATAAATTATATAATAGAAGAATTATTGCTCCTATATAATTTCGGGTTGTAGCTATTTATATTTAATCTTGTAATGTTAAAATGTGAAATTTATTTTAAAATATATAAAGATGATTTGGAATACAAATCTTACTAGGTATCTATTTTATACTAAATACACGACTTATTTACCCATTTAGTTATAAAGCACCAAATGTGTGCTGATTTTGTTTGCTAAATTCTTAAACTGATTACATACTTGAAAAAATCTCATCTGCATTATTTGCAATGAAACTATCAAATAACTCAAGCATCCAATTGGTCGATAGCTTTATTTTCTTTTTGGTATCTGCAGATGCTCCAGCTGGCTCTCCCATGCGCCGCTTCATTGGTTGGTCTTCGTCTCCAATTCCTTTAAAAAACCCTCCTGGTGCATTCTTGACAATTTCTTCTGCAGTCTTAAGAAAGGTTATTCTTTTTCTTAAGTCATTATCCCAGGCCATCTTTGGTGAGCTTCTGGGCTGCTCTGCTTTTAGCATATTTAGAAACTTTAATGCTTCTCTAGAGTCGTAGAAGCGGATAATGTTCTCCTTTCCTTTCTTTATGCTATCAATTACATCTGACTCCTGCACTGGCCTGAACTCTTCTGCCGCCATATATACCACAGTGCCTTGATTTTTATCCTCTGTGCAGCTGTCTGCTCCTTTAGGCACTTCTCGCTGGGATATCGTGTACTTCACTACAAAGTTGTTCTTTTCTCCTGTAAGCAGAGCGTGCGCCTTTTGAGCTGCTCTTAAGTCATAAAATGAAACAAAAAAGACCGAATGCTTACTGTTCATGACAAAGTGCTCTCGCACAGGCCCTGCTGATTTACAAATGCGGAGCAGGTCACTATGCGACACAGTTTTGGGAAAGTTCGTAATAAGAATGGTTCGCGTAATGTTTTCTTCCATATGCTTTGAAATAATTTGCAGAGAATTTCTTTTAACCAATGGCACAGCATACATACGATGACTCAATAAAATCAGCAGTAGAAAAGTCAATTATTCTTCTGCACAAAGGAGAGGTAGATATAACAGACGAGATGGAAACATTTAATGAGATAGACCTCACAGGCAGAAAGGACCTTGAAGAAGCACTACAGAGACTATATTGTATAGACACACTTCCATGCATACTAGCATATGGGCAAGTGTTTTCCATTAAAGAAATAGAAGCAGTGAAAGAAAAAGAGAAAGAGTTCAATGAAAGTGAGTATAATGCAGCAATAGATATGATAAAAAAGAACAAACGAGTTATATTTATAAAGGGAACACCTAATACGCCACAATGCAAATTTACAAGAGAGCTTATAAATATGCTGACAGAAGAAGGTTTAGTGGCCGAGAGTGACTATAAGAGTGTGAATGTTCTGGAATCAGTAACAGTAAGGGAAAAAATAAAGGAGTACGGAGACTGGCCAACCTATCCACAAGTTTATATAAACCAAGAGCTTGTAGGTGGCCTGGATGTTCTTAAAGCAGAAAGAGGGAATGGAACAATCAGGTCTATTCTGGATATAGAGTAAGCTATGCTGTATTATAGAGTAAGCTATACAGTATTATAGAGTATTTCAATGTTTCTATATTTTCGAAGCACTAGTAAATTAAATTTAGTTAGGATAATAGGATAGGCTGGTTTATAGCCAGTTTTTCAATATATTTTTTATGAATTATTCTGCTTTATTTTAAAGTGTATACATGAATTATTTCAAATAAATACGATTTATTTATAATTAAATGAAAAATCTATATAATTTATACTTTCAGTTGGGTTAGGCTCCTTGTCTACAATACCATCAACATTAACATGCGTTATAGAAAATTAAAGAAAAAAAAGCATATTATAAAGACCAGCCAAGCAATACCTTAGAGTAGGAACTTAAAGAATATACTCTTTTGGGATACTAATGCAGAGTGCACTCAACTCTAGTTCACTAGAAAGCTTAAATTGAATACAAAGTAGCGAGTCAAATGAGAAAGTTAAGCATGCTTTCAAACAGATAGGCCTTCAGAAAATACATGGAAATAGTCGTAATAAAACACACAAAGAGTGAACTACTCATGGTATTTCTAATTATAGTCGCAGAAATAAATTGCTAAATCTCTTAAAAAGGCATTAAAGAAAAATAATAGTCTCTGTGTATTCTAAATATAAATATTAGATGT
>LTDK01000145.1:0-13324 GCA_001642415.1 Nematocida ironsii
TATCCAATGGATACACTGGAAACGGTACATCTTCATTGGGCAATGTTTCTACTAAAGAAAAAGAAGTTAGTAGTCATAATTTGGATTCTAAAAAACCAGAAGAGAAAACTCAAACTACCCAGCCTTCAGTGAATGTTGAGCAGGATGATTTGGCTAAAAAGGCAGCTGCACTTACAAATTCTACAACTATGGAGAACAGATTGTATCCACGATTAGGGGATGATGTTGATAGTGAAAGAGTTTCTGAAGATACTCTGCCAAAAGATGCAGAAACCACTACTGTTTCTGCACATAAATCAGCACAATTAAGTACAGAGCCTGATACTTTACATGCTTCATTAAACTTGAATGACCAGCAGACTATACCCACATTTAAAGGAATAGGTGCTGCCTCTAGTATAACTAAAGAAAAAGAAAACGAGGAACAAAAAGTGGAAGAGAAAAAAGAAGAGAAAAAGGAACAAAAAGAGGAAGAGAAAGACTCTAGTAGTTCACCAGAGTTAAACCAAGAAAATGGCTTACAACAGACTGCACATATAAATGAGGAAGAAAAAGAAGAAGACGAAGGAGAAAAGGAAGAAGTAGTGGAAGAAAGAGAAAAGGAAAAACATCTAGAGTCTAGTACATCATCATTTGAAAAGATAGATTCTGATAAAGAGCCTGTGTTAGTTGATGAAGAAGAGGTAGTAGTGTCTAGTGCTTTATCTGCATTAAACCCGAAATCTAGTTCTACACCAATTATTTCTGTGGAAGAAGGTGAGTCTAATGCATCATCATTTGAAAAGATTAATTCTAATGATAAATCCATTAAGGGGGTAGAAGCATCTGCAACCACCAAACCAGCTGCTGCAGATCAGAAGTCTAGTTCTACACCAACTATTTCTGTGGAAGAAGAAAAGAAACACCATTTAGAAACTAAACAAGAATCATTCAAAGTAATCGATCCTGTTAAGGAGTCTGTGCCAATTAATAAAGAAGAGGTGGTTGCTACCACCACGCCGGCTATAACAGACCAGAATTCTGGTTCTACACCGGCCATTTCTGCTAAAGATGACGTAAAGAAAGAAAAGCATTTAGAGACTAAAGAGGAATCGTTTGAAGTAATTGATTCTAATCTAGATGTTGCCACTGTAGAAGAAAAAGAACTGGTTGGTATGCTAAATGCTATTGCTAAATTAAACCCAGACTTACCAAAAGTAAACTGCACTAAGGATAAAGAAATTATTAATGCCATTATTAAGAACAAAGATGTGGTTGTAGTTGAAAGAAAAATGGGCATAGACTCCGGAATAATCCGAGAAAACATTTCTTTATTGAAAGTATTAAGCAGTATTGCTGAAAACAATACTTTACAAAACTATTTAGATGCAAACTGCCTGTTTTTAACTAATTCCATTTTGTATCCAGAACAAATTCCAAAAAATCCAATCATAACCCACGCACTGCTTAGTTATTGTGATGCAGCACGTGTGGGCATGTCTTCTTTATCACTAGATGGGTTTGAATTTTTACAAAACGCTTCTGTTTTCAACAAATACAAGGTCTTTTATAATATAGACTTACTTATACTATCTAGAAGTCGTGTTTATTCCAGTACATTGACCCAGTTAAATAACAATGCATGCTTAAACTTTATTAAAATCTGCAAAAACACAGTTATAGATTTTGATTCTAAGTTAGATCTAAGCGCATCGAAAATATTTAGTGTAGAAATAGATGAGATAGATGGAAAGTGCATAGGCCCATTGTTAGCTGAATTGCTTTCTTTTGATATCTTAACAGATATAACTATAAGCAACATTAACTTTATGAGCACGTGTGCACTTAACAATATAACAAAGCTGAGTAAAGTAGACAAGTTTACTCTCCAAAATATAGTTTTTGAAGGTTCACCAGACTTCTCCTTTCTTAGAAAAATGGATAAACTTTCTAATTTAACTATGAACAATATTTTCTATTCGCATACAAGTGAATTTAAAATAGAAGACTTGGATAAAATTAAAAAGAATCCAGAAGGATACTTAAGAATAACAGCTGACCCAGAGAACTCCTCTGCACAGAAACAAACAGGCGTAGAAAAGTCAGATGATATAGTAAGAAAGAACAAAATGGTCGGTGAGTCTATCTCTCCTACTAGTATTGATGTAAACAGCAAATTATACAATGATTTAGGACTATGTAAATTAAAACCCAAAAAAAATAATAGTTCATGTTATATGAATATTCAATTAGCATCTAAATCATTGGATTCTAAGCCAATGCCAACTAAATTTAGATTTAGCTTAGAAAAAGACGGCATTAATGTTTCTCTTTTCTCCGGCGATGCTAAGATTCAAGATGTAATTAATTGTCTTAAATGCATTGACTTTCCATTCACATGGGAAACAACTATAAATGAAATCAAATTAACTAGTTTCCTTGAGGTGTCGAATGATAATGAAATAATGGAAACGATTTCTGACAAATTATTTAAATATGCAGAGCACAATAAGATTAAGAAAATCAAGGTTTCATCCATATTTACTCCTATTCCAATGGATATGTACAGAATTATTATGTTTAATAGCAAAATACCTACTCTTGAAGAAATGACTCTATCTAAGATTAAACTAACACCAACTAAAACATCTGTCCAAAACGATGATGAGAAAAAAGCATTGGAATCTTACTGCACTTTTATTGAAAAAGATTCTTCTTATAAAGAACTTCATTTTGTGAAAAATGGAAATATTATGAAAATAGAACAGAAACCAAAAACTGGAAATGCGTTATTAATACAAAAACTATTTGATCAGAACAAGACATAAAAATAGAAGTTTGTCTTTAGTTTGTATTATACAACTGTAACAAATACCCAGCCATTTTAGATAAGTCATGGCTTAAAACATTATCTTTATTAGATAAAAGAAATAAATTGGCTATACTTAGATAATACTATGTACATTTATTGGGGCACTTTAAGAGCATTATTTCTCTTTAATGCCTTTTTAAGAGATTTAGCAAATTGCTTCTGTGTCTGTTTAGAAATAGCAGGAGTAGTTCGTTCTTTGAGTATTTTATTACGACTGTCTCTATGTATTTTCTGAAGGTCCGCCTGTGTGAAAGCATGCTTAGTTTTCTCATTTGACTCGCTGCTTTGTATTGAACTTAGGCTTTCTAGTGAACTAGAGTTGGGTGCACTCTGTGCTAGAGCCAAAGAACATAATCTTTTGGATTTCTTACGGGGAGCAGGCAGATCATTTTTAGCAGAATCTGCTTCTGCTTTTTTTGACATACGTAAAAGATCGGACTGCTGTAAAAAGTACAAGATCTTTCTGATGGGACTCATCTCGGTACTATTCATTTTAGCAATGAAAACATCTCTTTCATCAAGTCCGGTATTGTTTTTCATACGCTCTTTGATAGATGGGCGTGAAACTGCTTTGGCCGAAGAGGGCGCCGGCTTGTTCTCAATAGGCTGAATTTTATTATTTAATTCTTTTCCACAAAGCACAGTAATATTGGATAAAACTAATTCTGCATATTTTGCGGGTATAATACTCTGTTCTACTTTGCATGGCTCAGAAATAGAGCTACTTACACTAATTATTGCATATATGATGTCTTCATGTGGTATGTCTTTTCTTTTGATTAGTCCTGTTTCAAGTATTGCAACTGCAACTGTCTGTGAATATTCCTGGCTCAGCCCAGATATGTCTATAAGAAGATCCTCTATATACTTAGTGCACCATTTGAAATACACACTAGGATGACAGCGGTAAGTAAATCCTCTATCTGTTGGATGCGGTGACTCATAATAGTACATTGGAGGTATAAGCGGCCTTGGATTTGGTGGGTTGTCCAACTCCTCGCCAAGATACGTCTGCTTCTGTCTTTTGCTTATCTGCATTTGAATTTTCTCTTGAATTTCTTGCATGGTAACATACTTTTTTTCGCTTGGAGGAGAGGCATTGTCTGCCCTACGGGCTTGTTTTCTGCGCTTGAATGCATGTTTCACAGCACGTGCAGTTTTTCTGGGAATGCTTTTGATCGACCGCCCAACTTTCCAAATCATTCTTCCCGCCAAGGGAATGACTCGATAAATTCTTCGTCTTCTCTTTGAAATATACCTACAAGTTGATTTAAGTATGCCGGCAGTTTTTGTAATGAGGTACTTAGCTGCTCGGAATGGAATAGCTAAATTCCTTGCAATTGGCCGGGCCCGTCTAATACACCTAGAAGTTGCTCTTTGTATTCTTTCGTGTGCTCTTATGATTCTTCTCATGATGTCAATAAACAAACTTTACTATTTATGATTTAAAGTCATTATAAATAATACATATTTGGCCTAACAATAACACTTTTCTAGCTAACAGCTTATAATTTAAGAGAAGTAGAAATATGCATACACTTTCTCTTTCAGCAGCTATACCCCACATATTGGCATCACTACTATTTTTGTGGTTTAATAATTTGAGTATTCCAAAATTCCTTAAAATACATATTCTTTTTGTTTATATGCTTAAGATGAGTATATGACCATAGTTTTATAATTATAATTCGCTTTATACTGAATACACCAATACTAGCCGATATTTATTTCAACCCCAACTATCAATATGAAATAAATATGATGTCTAGCCATTCACGTACTTAAACTCATATTTTCCTTCTATGTATAATAAATATGGCTTTTCTATTATTTCTCTTTAGCTGTAAAATAAAAATAAACTCGTATACAATTCTATTTAAATATAAAAGTGAAAGGATTATTTATAAAAGAATAAAAAAGCACAAGAAGAATATAAATGTATAGAAAATATATAAAAACTCTACATGAATAAACAGCTTATGAATCATAAAAGAGCAATAATACGAGCATAACCCTAATTAACAACACATACTATATATTAATAAATTGCTTTATATCTAAAAACTACCATAAAGATTCCAATAATGCAATAATAAAACATTTGCATATTATTCAATAGTTTATTCTTAAGATTATTAAAAGAAAGCGCTTAGAATATTATAGTGTATTCCAAGCTTAGACTTTGTGTAATTAACATTTTTTATGCTTATGCATACTTTAGAAACATCTGAAGTATCAAATATGTTTATTCTTTGATGGATCTTTATGAATTCAATGTTTCTTTTTAGTGCAGGACTAAGCATATGGTGCATTTCATTTTCTTTGTTAAATAGCGCTGCTATAAGAGCTTTCATTTCTGGGCATAAAAGAGGAACTATATTACTCTTTCCTGTACTTTTTCTTGTATATATGCATATTCCATAACGGAGCATGTCCTGCGACACGTGCTTTCTTTGAAGCATGTTTAAAAATGAGAAAAATATATGAAGATTAGTACTTCGCAGCTCACAATTTGCCTTTCCTCTAAAAGAAACATGGTCTAGATCCAATTCGTAGTTAGTATACTCTCCTAGATC
Source organism: Nematocida ironsii (assembly GCA_001642415.1). Taxonomy (NCBI): domain Eukaryota; kingdom Fungi; phylum Microsporidia; genus Nematocida; species Nematocida ironsii. The sequence continues at coordinate 5,428 of LTDK01000145.1, forward strand.
ATACTGTTTTTTTACATACCATGATATTTTTATTTTGTTTAATTCATAAGTTTTTTGCTTAATATTCATGGCGTAGCAGTCGCAGTCTTCATACGGGCTGTTTATGCCTAGTATGTAAAAATCACTATAATAGTTTAGTTCCCTCTTATACACAGTAGCTAATTCTATAATTGTCTTTTTTCGATCTTTTTTCTTAACCATATAGTCTAACCAGTTAGAAAATTCAATAGGAACTAGGTTTTGGTAGTCTTTTGCAAGTTTCTGAAATAAACAATTTTCTTTGTTTAAAGTGTATGGTCCAATATGTACTGCCAATGTGATAAATTTAGGAAGAAATAGTGGTATTTGTGGTACACTATTATTCAACACATATCCATCAAATAGCTTTTTTGCCTCAACTTTATTTTCTTTATATGCTGCACTAATTGTCTCTTTGCTAATAGGATTAAACTGTGCAAGAACAAAGTCTTTATTTTTTATATTCTCTTGAATATAGTAAAATACAACATCAAACCCCAACCTGTCCATCTCTTCAATGGTTTTATTCATTTCACTTCCAATACTATCCGCCAACTTCCTTTTTTTCATGTTATTATTGGTAAGGCCAATCATTGACCATGTTTTGTCCTTCCTGTTATACTTAAATGGATACACGTTGTTAATTAATGGCCGAACATTTCGGGTGTTAGTATGGAATGTTTTTCTTATATGGTTTACAATATCATCTATTGTGTGTATATAGTGGCACTCTTTACTCCCATTATTATTAAGCATAAAAAACGGAAAGTGTATAATATGCACACGATGTGCACTGTTGTCTACAAGTTGGACATGATAGTGGTGTGAATAAGATATAACTGCAATGCCACTGTCTCTATAACTATATATTATATCCAAGTTTGATACATTGTCTAATACTTCTCTATTTGAAGATATAGCTTGTTTAGTATACTCGAATATGAATTTGCATTTAATAAATGGTGTTTTTATAATAACGCCTTTTCCTTGATAGATGATTATGTTACCTCTAGGAATTTTTGTGTAATTTTTCATAGCAAAATAGCTTATTTCTCCCTGCACTGGATGGTGGGCGTTGCTTATACAAGAACTTGTATTCGCCTTATATAAATATAAAGAATACCTATAAAAGTATATAAATATCTTATAAACCAAATTATATACACAAATGTCGCTATATTCATATAAAGAATTTTTTTTATCTTCTTGTATTTTTTTATATGACTCCTCAATTATTTTTTTTTGCGTATGAACCTCTCCATATAAGTACTCTATAATATAAAATTGATCGCTCATCTCTTTGGCAATGCCACTAAAAGCTTCACTTGCAATTCTCTGCTTGACTAGATTAATTTCGTCATACTGCATATAGAATAAGTCTTCATATATTTCAGGAATACACAGAATCAGTAGAAGCTTCCGCTTTAAATCCAAGTCTTTCTGCAATTCTTCTGTATCTGTAGAAGTAGAATTTTGTATATACTGAATTATGCAGGAGACCCACAGGCTCTCTGTGTGCCATAGAAGATTTATGTCTTTTTTGATGTATATATCGCCTAGTGTAACTTCAATTAGATTGAATGGCATTAATTTTCTACCCGATCTAACTTTCTTCTTTTTGGTATAGCAAGAAGCATAGTTCTTAGTTAAATACTTATACAGATTAGAACTCATTCCAGAATACCCCATATTGCATTTTTTAAACATTTCATCCATATAATCTCTATTATTGCCTATAAAATCAATAAGTTCTATTTTTGTGCATATATTTTCTTTTTTAATCATATATAGCCCATTCCATACAATTTTACGCTTTTCTATAGCCTTCTTTATATTAGTTATTAATTTTGAATATAGTTTAATATTTACTTGTGATTTAATAAATGATGGTGGCTCTTGATGTGTCTGTTTGGCGATAGACAGCCTATACATATATAGAATGTTTATAATATTCTCATACTCATTTGGATATTTTAAAGCTGGGTCTTTAATACTGTTTTGATTTCTCTTATTTATTCCATATGCACTTTTTTGTACTGTATTTATAGATGGACTTCCTTTATTCATTTCTAGATATCGGATGGCATTAAATAGCATTTGGTTCATAGAAGTAGTTGGCTGTTCATATTCCATTGCCATAGTACTATTTGAATTTGCATCATTGTGTGTGCTTGCATTGCAATCTATTGGGAGTTCCACGCATGGCGCAGTGCTGATGTATGGATCTATAGTATTCGTATTAAATTCTTGCGGTATATTTGTCTCTAGTAAATCATCTATTAGTGGTGTATCACACAAATAACCATTTTGATTAATAAATGGATTAAGCAGCTGTACGCTATTCTGTGCGCAGGATGTATTACTAGAATATATGCCTACAGTCTGAGGATTAAATGTTTCTGGGTCAGGTGTTTTTATTTGATTTGCTTCAATTGGAAGAATATTCCCAGATTTTTCTAAGAAGATAGAAGTATTATACAAGTCTTCCATATCTTCTATGTAATTGCTGTTGGGTGTTTCATATAAACTGCTGTTGGCATTGCTTAATTCGCTGTTACTAACACAATTCTGGGCAGAGTAACGCCCATTTATATTATTGCTCATATCAGTTACATAGTTTAAAAACTCTTCGTTTTGTGCACAGGTGATAATATTTAATGTTTTTAGGGGGATTAAAGCCATCCACACGCTTAAAATAAATAGTATTGCCGGACTTCTTTCTATTTTAGCTTTATTTGAAGTTTTCATATTCTATAAGGCATAAATAATATTTATTTTAAATAAATCATAACTAATTCATATTTAATAAAAGTAAAAAAGAATAAAAGACAATAAATAGTGAGTTAACTTTATTATTTACATAGCTTCTCATCTGCGTATACATATACAGAATAAAGTACATAGCATATAAAGAAGAAAATATCATATACTGGGGAATATATCCTTGTTATAAAAATAGAACCACATAGGATAGTTACTTTTTCTAGAGTTATTTTAGAACAATACATAAATAAACCATTCACATGTTCTCTAGCAATTATTGCTTTGGATAGTAATAGTATTTAAATGATATTTGTTTATTCAACTGCACTGTTTATTCTTAAGGTTATTAAAGAACAGAATTTAAAATATTATAGTGTAGGCCAAGCTTAGACTTTGTGTAATTGACATTCTTTACACTTATATGTATTCTAGAAATATCTGGAAGAATATATGGGGCTTGGTTTATGTATGTCTTTAAATCCTCAATATTTTCTTTCAGTATAGGGCTAAGCATAGAGTGCATTTTATTATTTTTAGTTAATAATTCATTCATGCGTGTTTTCATTTCTGGGCAGGTAAGAGGAATTGTAAAACTTTGATCGGTACTTTTTCTCGTATATATGCATATTCCATAACAAAGCATATCCTGCGAGGTATGCTTTCTTTGGAGCGTGTCTAAAAATAAGGATAAGGTTTTGCGCTTAGTCATTTTCTTTAATCCAGCTGTAGTGCAATTGATATTATTTGACCATAGGCTCAGCTCGTAGTTGGTGTATTCTCCTATATAAAATTGTCTTTTTGCAAGCCATAATATTTTTATAATATTACTACATTCAAATTTTATTTGTTGAATCTCCATGGCATAGCAGTCATAGTCCTCATATGGGGTATTTTTATCTAATATGTAGAAATCGCTGTAATAATGTATTTCATGCCTATATTTTTTAAGTAATTCTATAATTGTTTGGCTTTGATCTGTTTTTTCAGTTATAGAATCTAGCCAATTAGAAAACTCAATAGGAACTAGGTCTTGATAGTCTAATAGTTTTTTAGTTTCATACTCTTCCGACTTTAAAACATAAGAGCCAGAGTGCACTGCTGGTATAGTTAGTTTAGATAGGAATAGTGGTATTCTAGGCGCATGCATATTTTTTGTATATCCATCAAACAACTTCTTTGCCTCTTCTTGATTTTCTTTGTACGCCGCATTAACCACTTCTGCGCCTATTGGATTGAACTGAGCAAATATGAACTCTGCTCTTTCTATATTCTCTTGAATGTAATAAAATACAACATCAAAGCCCAGCCTGTCCATCTCTTCTATGGTTTTGTCCAGGTCTGCACTGTTTTTACCTAATATTTTGCTGTTTTGGCCTTTTTTAGTACCTTTATTTTCAACAGGCAAAGTAACAATTGACCAGGTTTTGTTTTTCCTGTTATATTTGAATGCATGGATATTATTAGTCCATGCATATCTAGTATATAAACGGTGGTGTGTTATTTTCTGTATATACTCTAAAATTCTTTTAATTGTATGGATATAATGATACGTTATAACATTATCTTTTGTATCTACAAAAAATGGAAGATGTATAATATGAACACGATGTGTGTGGTTGTCTACAAGCTGGACATGATAGTGGTTCGAATATGAGAGTTCAACTATATTTTTATGTATATTACTACACTCTATACTTTTATATAATATATTATCTAAAAACCTTGGTTTTAAATCGTCCTTATTACAGTATTTAAATGAAATGGAAAAGGCATTATAATGGGCCAGCATAATAGTGGCAGTTCCTCGGTATACAGATATATCATTGTCTGGGCGTGGCGTATATTGCTGTATAGATAGATAGTTGCTGTTACTCTTCTTTGGATCGCGGCTGGCTTCTTTATAAAGATTTGTGTTTATTTTATATAAACACTCAGAATATCTATAGAAATAAGTAAATACTTTATATACAAGCTGATATATTTGAATATTATCCATTTCATACAATAAAGATCCAAGTATATTAGCTTTTATGTTTTTATATGACTTTTCTACTATATCATTATTACTATGTATGCTTCCATATAAATATTCTATAATGCAAAAGAGATTGCATATGTTTATAGCAGTCTTATTGTAGCATTGAAACAAAATATTATTTTTTACTAGATTAATTTCGTCATACTGCATATAAAATAAGTCTTCATATATTTCAGGAATACACAGAATCAGTAGAAGCTTCCGCTTTAAATCCAAGTCTTTCTGCAATTCTTCTGTATCTGTAGAAGTAGAATTTTGTATATAGTGAGAAATATAGGAGGACCACAGGCTCTCTGCATGCCATAGAAGATTTATGTCTTTTTTGATGTATATATCGCCTAGTGTAATATTATATGGCTTGACTATTGATGTATATGAATCACATTTTAAACGATCCACTGGTTCATTATAACAAAACCTGCATTGCTTAGTTAAATAACTATTTAAATCTATAAATACTTCTTTATAGTAGGTTAGACCACAATCTTTAAATGTTTTTTTCAATTCAGCTGGATATTTGCTTAGATGCCTAATAAATCCCAATCCCAATTGGATATTGTCTCTTTTTTCTAAATGCAAGGCAATCCATATATTTTTGCTTTTGTTAATAGCATCTATTGTGCTCTTTGTTAATTTTGGTTCTGCATCCTCTATATTTACTTTAATACCAAATAGCAATGGTGCTGTTGTTTTATACTTAGTGGGGTCTTTTAATATAGATAGTTTATATCCATGCAATTCTTTTATGAAAATCTTATACTGGTCTGAATTTTTGATTGCATGTAATTTAAAGCCTCTACTGCGCTTTTGCTTTTTTTTGCCTTCTTTATCCACTGTAAGTTTTCTTTTTCTCTTTTTTATTGTACATGTGCTTTCTTGGGCACTTTCTGAATTAGGGCTAATTTTATTTAATTCTTCGCTAGCAACGCTGACTGCTGATGTGTCTGGTATCGAAGCATTGGGTTCTAAATTAGTCCAAATTAATTTGTCATTATACAATTGTTCTAGTGTAGAAGGATTAGTTTCAAGAAAATTGTCTATAGTCTGCAAGTTACATATATTAGAGTCTGTAGTTTCTATAAAGTTTTCTCCTATGAAACCATCATCCGGCCCATTTGGGATTTCAATACCTAGACCTAAAAAAATATCACTGCATGTTGAATACCCACTGTAGGCTTCTTTGTATAAATTTCTATCATAGCTATCCAATCTAATATTGTTCTCTATAGAAAAATAATTATCCAAATTATCTATAGAATTAATGCACTGGTCGCTTGAAGTGCAAATAACAAGATTTATTACTTTTACAATAGATGCCCACATATACAGCTGCTGGGTAAATGTTATTGTTGTATTTTTTTCTATTGTTGTTATCTTTGGAGTCTTCATATTTTACAAATTAAAATATCATCTTTAAATTAAAGAAGTCTACTCTAAAAAACTGTATGATTTAATGTTAATAAGCAAAGCTTACAAAAAACATCAAAAGTGATAGCAATAGAGAAATATTCTAAAATAATTGCATTTAATTAAAATTTAGGATATGTTCTCCACTGGTTACTACCACACTATGAACCATAGAATACAGGAGTCTCACGCTTACCTATGCTAAGAGAGCTGTTATATACGGATGTATAAAGCCTTATAAGAGAATAATAATAAAAACGTAAATGAGCCCAATTTATGTAACAGAAAAAAACAAAATAAAAGGAGAATTAGAAAGTCCATCTACTGTATCTAGGGAAAATTATAAAAACATACAAGAATATATGCCTTTAGTAGAAGAGGTATTCCAGATCATACCACTAGACTAAGGCAGAAACATAGTTAAAGGACTAATGGAAGAAATATACTACTCATTGAAGAATTTCCCCCAAGAATAAAACTTTTTTAGTGAGAACATAAGCTTTTGAAGCGTTTCGACAACACAGAAAGTAGAGTATATGATGATGGATCCATGCACTAAGTAGACCAAGTAGAACATCCGTCACATGAATGGACAAAAACTGACTGGAAGTGATGTTAGGAAGATTTTCTAGTGTGTCTCGAGGAACACAAGAAACATTGTCCAATTAGAAAGCCTAGTATATGTCACATTGCAGCAGCATCGGAAGAGGCCTATGAAGCCTGGGGCACAGTTTATGTGGCTTGAGTCTTAAGGGAACGCTTTTCAATAGAAGATGTTAGACAGGATCTTAGACGATTACTCTGGGAGTATTCACAGGAGATATGAGACTTATGGAATGTGGCAGGCAATCTCGCCCTACAGAATGTACTGAAGAAGCTACATGATCTATGCGTTTATTTGTATAAATAGTTATATAGCAGAAGTAATTTTAAGTTTATGTATGGAATAAGAATTTAAAATAAAAAGCCATTCGAGGCTTACGGACAGAGGATATTATACAGTTGGGGATAGAACAGCAGAGCCAAGCACTGCCTTATAAATAGCAGACAGATTGGAGTAGCCGTTTATTTAATAATAGGTGTACTGGCTGTGTACATGGGGATTGCACTGTACTGTCTGCTTACAGTAAATCATTACTAAACATACTTATTATGTATATGTAATTGATACAGCGTCTTACTGCGAGTTGAGGTCCAGCTTACTACACAGATATCGCATATATATTACGCCTATGCCAGTGATATAGTATAATCCGGTACAACGAAGTTATAAGCAGTGTGCTGTGGTAGAGGTACAGGAAGGGGAATTCATGTACGCGCTAGTGCCTTATTAAGTCGGTGCAGACTACGCAGCGGTTCTAAATGTTAGATGTACAAGCATCAAGGGAAAAAGTAACATGCGTCGAATTACCTAATAAAAAGATTGGAGCATAATCTAACCCATATGGCTCCCCCGAAGGGATGTGATAGTAGAAGACCCCGCCCGAGTATTGAATGTCGAGTTCTCCTGCACCTCTCAGCACACTACTTATAACTTCACTGCACAAGAAAGAGAAGCAGCTCTCCGGGACACTGAAACTCAGAATGCGAGGCCTTTAAATACCTTCAAAAAATAATTAATTTGTCTAAATATGGTAGAGTGACCATGCATTATACGCATCTAGATCTATT
>LTDK01000062.1:0-13192 GCA_001642415.1 Nematocida ironsii
TGTTATTATATTTTCACTCTTTTTCTCATCAGATATTTGTTCATTCAGTAGTTCATATACTGCTCTTACAAACTCTTCATACATCTCCACACTGTCTATATATTCAAAAAAGTATGACTGAATAAGAAATTTAGGATTGCACAGAAAATTCCCTGTTAAGAACTCTTTGTATGTAGTAGGCATTGAGAACTCTTCTGGTACTTTTAAGCAGTAAGATGGGTTTGTATTAACAAGACTCTTGAAGAAGTTCACTATCTCTTCTGTTTTCTTCTGGTATACTGGCTCGGCAGTATTATCCTCTTCTTCTTTGCTCTTTATATTCATACTTAAGTTGACATGGAACCCTTCTTTCATCTTTATTCTTTTTTCTTCTGGCTCACTATTACTATCCTTTTCTTCTTCTAATTCTTCTGTTTCTTTCTTCTTTAGAACAAGTATTTTATTTTTATTGTTCTCTTCATCTACTACTATTTCAATGGGAATATTTATCCCTTCAGAGAGAAGAAATAAAGAAGCCAATAAATTCAAACTATCTGGCTTGTCTTTGTATTCTTTTAAGAACCGAGTGAATGAGTCACTCTTCTCTGACTCAATAGATAAATACCTATCCTCTGATGGGAACATATTAATTAATTGCTGTGTGAATGCTTGCATATATTCATTAGAATCCTTACGTATGGTAGACCCATACCCACCAACTTGGTTTCCATCTCCATTTATGGCATGTAGATATCCTCGTAAATTCTTTATATATCCACTTCTCTCCATAATGCACTGATAGAATGGAGAAAGCCCACCTTCTGGGTGTATTAATAATGTGCCATCTTTATCTTCTAGTTCCATTTTCTGTATAATTCTAGCATCCCTTGTTTCTAACCTTGTACATATACTATGTATCATCAGTAATAGTGTTAGTGTTATAAGTATATTATTCTTTAATGTGTTTCTTATTATAAATGTATTATTCTTTAATCTATTGTCTCTCTCTTTCATATTTAAATTGGATTTAAATTATCTTTCTTTTATACTTTGCAAGGCATAAATAATATTTTAATTTTAATAAATCATGCATAGTTCACAGTTCATATACTTTGTGTTGGTTTTGGATAGTGAGATCCAGAGTGTCAAAACAAAGTGATAATGTTAGAAGTGTCAAAATGTGAGAATGACAGCTTTTGTGATTGGAAGTCGTCTATATAAGGACGACGAGGATTTAATAAAGAACAAGTTTTCGTATGTCTAAGCCTTACAGGAAAAAACAGCTAGAAGAAGACACAGATGCTACTTCCCAGCCATCGCGGGAATATAATACAGGGGACTACGGGCGCTCTGAGGTGGCAGCGGTGCTGAGGAGAATTGACTATGAGCATGGGCGCAAGGCTGTGGATGAAGCCTTTTTCTACCTTGAGACGTCGTTTGCCACATGGCCAAGTTGGAGTGCCCCAGCTAAACTCGGACTTTGGATGTACGAGACTGGGAGTCTACCTGGGTCCCACATGAAGGACATCCTAACGGAGTCCCGGACCCAAGTCACCCGGATGGATAAACCCAGTGAGGATTGGACTAATGAGGACTGGAAGAGTTTCTTGGAGCATATGTTGGAATATATAGAAAAAAGGAAAAAGTCAGTTTTGGTAAAACCCCCGAGAATACAAGATTTCCGAGAATAGGAGAACTCAGCAGTATCAAACGTGGGCCGCAGTCTTTGAGGCCTACGTCAGAAGGAACCAATACACCTATCAGCAAGTACTGACAGATATGACCAGATCCCCCATAAACTACCCACCAGAAGCCAGAGCGACATGGCAGGCCGCAGCCGGTGATGCAGCCTTAGCAGAAAAGGAATTATATGAGTTATGCGTGCTTATGGACACACAGCAGAAGGAGGCAAGGCCTACTATGGGACGGCGGTCTGAGGAACAGAGAGGAAGGTATCAGAAGCGTAGAGACACCCGAGATTCACGTCAGAAGTTTACTGGAAGTTGTAATTACTGCCACAAGATGGGACATAAAGAGGTGGCATGTAGAAAGAAAGTATGGGATGCACAAAGACCTTCAAAGGGATTATTTAACAAGACAGCACCAAATAGTGGAAGACTAGACTCTGGGTCAATCCTGGCATGTGCAGGAAAGGCATCAGAGTTTATAAGCAAGAGACCAGTGCAGAGTAAGATTGAGATGAATGGAATTAATGTGGTTGTCATATGTGGCACTGGTGCAGCAGAAACTGTAATATCTTGGAAGATGTATGAGAAACTGAAGAATGGTAATAATGAATTGAAGTTGTATCCAAGGCAACAGGAATGGCAGACTGCTAGTCAAACACCCCTGATATCGAAGTACTATACGTTGATGGAAGTCAGGCGAGGTGATATAGCGATACAAGACGCTATGATAGTCATTGGAGAGAATTTTGGTGAAGTAATTTTATTAGGACGCAACCTTCTTCCGAAGTTGTGCATAGATCTCGTAGAAACAGGACCAGTCACGCATGACAGGTTAGAAGCAGGAGAAGAGATAGGCATTGGATATGCAAGTACACCAGTGAAACGACAAGGAAATCTGATGAGGAACATAGAAGATGTTATTGCCAAGGAAGAACTAGATGGACCATTGACTGCAAGTCAAGTGGAGCACATCTCAGCAGAAGCTAAGAAACAATTACAGAGATATGTGGAAGCTATCCCTCATGATAAGAAGATTGAAATTGCAGAGATTAATACAGCAGATGGTCGTTATGCAAGTGAATACCGGTACATGGCACCTGACAGAATTAAGATTGCTCAGGATTTAATTACAGGCTTGGTTCAGCAAGGATTTATGGAAGAAACGATCGCAGGAAAGTGGTTGATACCCACAAGACTTACTAGGAAGCCTAATGGTTCTTGGAGGTTTTGTCTGGATCTGAAGAAGTTGAATGACTTAGTGGAGCAGGATAATTACCCTTTGCCAGAGTCACATGCAATATTTGATAGTATGCATGGTAAGAAGTTATTTTCAGTATTAGATATTAGCGATGGGTTCTTCAGGGTCCCTTTGAGAAAGGAGGACCGAGTCAAAACCACATGCAAGATTGGAAACAAGATGTACCGTATGAAAGTATTACCGATGGGATTCAAGAATTCACCTGCAATATTTCAAAGGATTATGGATACTATGTTACAAGAACAGTTGGAAACAGGACAAGTCAAGGTGTACATTGATGATATTGTGATAGCTACAGAAGATGCTAAAGAACATTTGGAGGTGTTACAAGCAGTATTGAAGATACTCAAGGAACACGGTATGGAGATTAACTGGGATAAAGTTAAGTTAATGCGTGAGGAAGTGAAGTTCCTAGGGCACCTACTTAGTATGAACAGGATAAGGCCAACAGATGAGAGAATAGCGGAGGTAATGAAGATACCACCACCATCAAACTTGAAGCAAGTAAGGAGCTTCTTAGGAAAGGTTAATTATATGAGCCGACACATATGTGACGTGTCGCAGCTGAAAGCACCATTAAATGAGTTAACTAAGAAAGGAGTACCCTTCGTGTGGAAGGAGGAGCATCAAGAAGCATTCATGAAGATTAAGAGTGCAGTAGCTAAGGTGATCGCAGTGACGATACCGGATCCAAATAAGAAGGTCACATTGGAAACAGATGCATCTGGCACAGGTATGGATGCAGTGCTTAAACAAGAAGGAAAGCTTATAGGATTTTATTCAACGAGGTTGACACCTACACAACAGAGGTATACAATTACAGAGAGAGAGCTTTTGGCTATAGTTTGGGCTATGGATAGATGTAAACATTATTTGTTAGGACAATGTTTTGATGTTATAACTGATCATAAAGCAATTGAGGCTTATTTTACTAAGAAGGACAGAGAGTTCGGGAATGATAGAATATCAAGGTGGATGCAGGCGCTAGAAAATTTTAACTTTACGCCAAGATATCGTCCGGGGGAGGACATGACATTTGTAGACGCATTGTCACGTTTATACGAAGGAACTTCATATGAGTCGGAAGATCCGAAGGTTATGGCGTGCGTTATGGCCGTCATGGATGAGATAGATCAGCAGATATTGGATATTCATAAAGAGTTAAACCATAGGAAGGCAATCTTGAAGGATTTGGCCAGTAGGAATATCAAAGTAACAGCCACACAGTTAAGGAATGTATTAGATACATGCAGAGAATGTTTGGAAAGAGACAACCAGTTTATGAGACACAACCGGTATATAGATACTACGGAACCCGGAGAGTTAATGGGCGTAGATTTAATGGAGTACCAGAATCGGTATATATTTGTAATGATTGATTATTTCAGTAGAATGGCGTTTGGATTTGACCTGTTAAGGAAGGATGCCAATCGAGCCAGGTCGTGCATTGACCGTGTATTTAAAGCATTCCCTTTCAAAAAGATTATTGTCGATAAAGGTCGTGAGTTTGATAATGCCTTAGTCAAGGAGTGGGCGGTACAGAACCAGGTGGAAATACATTACCGGCCTGCATATTATCATGAAGGAACTGGGAGAATCGAAAGACTTAACCAGACTGTTCGCAAGTCACTGAACCGGACTAGGGGGCCTTTACGGAAGAAATTACAAGGGGTGTTGCACGGGTACAATCACACCCATCACCGGGCAGTTGGGATGTTGCCAACGGAAGCCGCGAAGCCAAGCAGGCGAGCCGAGGTTGCTGCTGCTGTGGAGATCTATAAGAAGGAATTCGGGACACCTAGAGAGGATACCCTAGAGGTTGGACAGAAGGTCCTCATACGGAAGACACTCCGCAATAAAGATGATAAACACTTCGAGGAGGAAGGTGAGGTTGTGGCTCGGTCGGGAGCAATGTCATATCAAGTAAAGACAGGTAATGGTAAGGTTGTCAACAAGAATAGAAATCAGTTGAAACTGTGTAGGTAATGCGGACATGATGATGTCGATAGGAGAGGGACGATAAAGTCTAATGCTGATCTGTGTGGAGATCGTGGCACGCGTCACTATGGGATTCAACAAATCTAAATCATACTTACTTCTTGGACCTTTGTTTAATGCGGCCCAATGGTAGCGCTGTGGAGTAGCTAACTCAGTACTAGAAGTGACCTTGAAGGACGTCGGAGGAGGAGGTAGAGGATCTTGCATAGCCTGACCAAGTGGAGTGTTAGTAAAGATACACTGCCAGGGTTTCGGTGTGGGTCGAAGACGAAAGGGCTCCCCACAGCCAAGAAGTCTGAACATAGTTCAATGACTTAGGATGAGATCCTCGATATGAAATGCGGTGTGGGTCGAAGACGAAAGGGCTCCCCACAGCCAAGAAGTCTGAACATAGTTCAATGACTTAGAATGAGATCCTCGATATGAAATGCGGCATGGGTGGAGAGTGCTCCCCATGGCCAAGAAGTCCGAACGCGGTTCGTCGACTTGGGACGTGGTCCTACATAGTGGTTGGAACATTGAAGTGCTGGTACAGAGATACACACTGTCAATGCGGCATGGGTGGAGAGTGCTCCCCATGGCCAAGAAGTCCGAACGCGGTTCGTCGACTTAAGGACGAGGTCCTAGGTAGGAGTCTGGCTCTGCGGAGCAGCTCTACTTACAGCGTAGTGAAACGCTTGGTGATGATGGCATAACGGAGTAGACTAGGTTCCTGTGGACAGGCTAGGCGGGTGATTAGCAGCGAGCTGTGAACACCTAATCTTCGGTAATTGCAAAGAAGGAAGCTGGATCAAAAAAAACCTAGATCAGCTGAATCCTATTATATAGAATCCCGCTTGCGAGGGGATGTTGGTTTTGGATAGTGAGATCCAGAATGTCAAAACAAAGTGATAATTTTAGAAGTGTCAAAATGTGAGAATGACAGCTTTTGTGATTGGAAGTCGTCTATATAAGGACGACGAGGATTTAATAAAGAACAAGTTTTCGTATGTCTAAGCCTTACAGGAAAAAACAGCTCTTTGAAATAGAATTAATATCAAGCTATCACTCTTTTAATTTAGAATTTTTATAAGTTGTAAATAACTATATTTATCAATATGCCATACTTATAATACTACACAAGAACACCCCATAAAATAAAAAAAACAGGCAAGTTCGCAAAGAAGAACAGAATAAGATGAGAGAGATTCACATCATCATAAAACAATATAAGACAATATAAGTCTATCCAAGAAGAAAGCAGGCAGTGCTCCACGCATTACTAAAAGGACACAAAGTATAAGTATATTACTGTGTAAAGAAAAAAAAGAATATATATGTGAGAGAGAAGCAAATAACACCAAGAAGAACTAAAAGATATAAAGAATTCGATAATAATCAGCCATGGGGAGTACAAGAATTGAATGTGAATGATGTTTTAGTGAATCTAGCACTGGGCATGTAAAGGATAAATATTTATATTTTTAATACCTTGAGTGCTTATATTACAATTCTTAATACTCATATTGTTTTTAGTAGCAGAATATAAAATTAATTAGCATGCAAGAATGCATTGTTAATTAAGACATAAATATACAACAGTAGCCTATTTTTATCAGAATGAGTCACAAATCAATATTTGATTTATTGGCTCTCTACGAACATACAGAGACCATATACTGTTTGGTGGCTGTATCGCTTCTTGTGGTGCAATAGAACAATTAGTGTGATAGTAATATAAAGGTGAGCATCATTTGTGATGTAGATGTGTATGTATCGATCATAAATGATAGGGTTACACACTATATAAGGATTTCTGAAATTTAAGAAATGCGAAGTTTAGTTATGACAAATAGTAATTTGCATTCAAGAAGAGAGAACCTCCTGTATGAATTAATATTAAAATATAACTATATAAGAGATTTAAAGAGGATAGAAATAAAGAATGGATGGACACATTCTAAAAACAAGAGAACTGTATTAGAGTATGCTATCCTTATATTAAGCATAATCTGCATAAATATTAGGCCAATACAAACATCAGTGGCACCATCCAATGCATCAGCACTAGATTCTGTAAATACTCTGCCAGTCCAGGCACAGAAAGGAGTATTCAATTCTCTTCATGCCATAAACTCAACTGCAAGTGAACGTGAAGATTCCATTAGGTATGCCAATAATGTGCTACAGGCATCAGTACAGAAATATAATGGAAATACAATAGATCCTAATAGCACTGAGCAGCCAAAAAGAAAATTAAAAGTAAAAAGGCAAATAATACCCAGAAATGACCAAGAATATGTTCATATTGTAAAAAAGTTTGAATCAAATTTCAAAAATATAACAGGAAGTGCCATATCTGATTTTCTATATGTAGATTGGCCAAAAGGTGTTAATTGGCTTAAAATTAATAGCTATCGTATTGTAATAATAGAACAGGAATATTTTGAAAACTTAATACAAAACTTTGTTATTAATAGAAGTAAAAAAAATATAAATATTGCTTCCTTTGATCCCATTCATGTGTACCAAAATAAAATTGTAAATGTTCCCATTCTTAGCGCAAGAGTGCATGAGTACTACCCATTTGTAAAAAAAGACTTTAAAAACATAATTAAAGCATACTATAAGCTGGAAAACCCAGATCGACAAATAGATCCATTTGAAGAGTATGCAATAAGTGAAGAGCAACTAGCAGAAATGTTTATGGAAGTGAACAAATCGCCAGATATGTACAAAAACTACTACTTTGGAAATATCACAATGTATAATAACCCGAAAACGTACATAAGTAAAATAGTTAGCCAGTCTAGTGAAAAAGTAATAGTAGAAGCACTGGATATTCTTAAGGATGACATAAACAGAGTTCAAATCGAATTAACTAAGTTTGTTGGTGGCATGTTTAATGAAATAGAGAAATATATAAAAGGGGTGCCAGAGTTTAATGTAACTAACCAAGTTCTATATGGTGTTTTTATGCCTATAACAATTTCACTAGATTTAAGTGAGGATGATGAAAGTACTTCCAAACTAATAATAACACAGCTTAAAACTATGTGGAAATTTACAAACCTCTGTTTTATTTACCAACTTTCTAGTGTCTTTAATTTTATTAAGAAATTGTCAAATATAGAAATGCCAAAGAATTTAAAATATTTAAACACCTATTTACAAAACTATAAAGGTAGCCATGCAACTGGAAAGAACCAATATTTCTCAGAGGTACTTTCCATAATTAAAGAGGCAGAAATAAAAATTAACAGTGTCAACACATCCAACGATGACATGAATGAGATTAATGGCATGTTTAAAGAACTACAGAGCTTGGGAATTAGAGCAATGCAATTACTAGATTTAATTACAGAAAGCTTTAAAGATGATCTAGAAGAAATAGAAGAATACATTACACTAACTATTAAGTCAAGTATACCTGGCTTGTTACAGAACAATAAAACATCTTCCTATAATATCCAGAATGAAATAGAAAGCTGGGTAGAGTATGTATGGAGAATAGCCAAATACGCAGATGAGTATATAGGGTTAACAGCTGAAGAAAAGGCATTGGACAAAAATTCATACAATATGGCTTTGATAAAGAAGTTGTCTATTATACCTGAAATTCTTTTCACGCCGCCTACTACTATTACCACAGAAGGGGTTCCTTCTTCAACCAGCATTACAAATAAGGCAATGCTTTATACTACTACAGAGAAAGCAGCATCTACTCCTTCTTACACCAGCAAAGCAGGCCAAATCGCATTTAACATGCTTCTAGCTGTCTCAGCAGCGGGTACTTATGTTCTTCAAAAGATATTCTTTCTTAGATAATTAACATGACAAATTAATGAGTAATATAGTATTTACTCTGTCTGGATAAAATAGTTAATTGAGTATATATCCACTCTAGTCTCTTAATTGCTCCATCCAAACAGACTTATTTGCTCTAATTTTCTCTCTTTTAATTATCCATGCAGTATATACATTCTGCATAAAATAAAATTCATATGAATTACTCTTATTACTCTTATTATTATTATAGAATACAACCTCTTTAAATATAATTATATTCTGACTACAGGTATATAATGCATGCTAATATATCACATTTCAGACTATATTGCAATAACACCTAACTACATTATACACATTTCAATTATTATCTGCTTAATTTGAACATAACTCAGCCTGTGTTGTTTTTTCTAGGTTTTTATTCATTCTTTGCTACTTCTGCCTATTTATCCTCTCTTCTATTTTAAAGTTAAATTTAATCCTTATAACTTACTTCTTATATTAAAAGAATAAAAATGCATAATGCATAAAATAGACAGAAGTACATAGGTAACAGAAACAAAACATAGCCACAAATAACACAATAGTATATAACTAATGCACTAAAATGGTACATTTATACAGACTACAAAATGATAACAGATATATCTTTTTGCATAGTTCCCCACAGAAGAGTATGCTTTTATACACTGTCATGTATGGAAACAGCTAATATTACACTCTTAAACTGCTTGTAAGTAGCAAGAATTACTGGGTATGAATTTTAATTATTCATTCACTATTCATCTGTACTACCTTTTACTTCTTGTCCTTATTTTTAATCCTGCTATGTTTTTTTGTATTTCTTTACTGCCTTTTATCCCGATTACTATACATTTTTTATATTTTTATATTTATATTCATACTAGTGTATAGAACACACTTTATAATTTATTTTTAATGGGTTTAAGAATAAATATTTAATATTGCCAATAAATAACCCAAAATAGAATTTTATTAAACTAGTATTAATATACACTCCTGCTAGCTGTGCATAATATAATTCTCTGTTTGTTATATTAATATTCTTCTATGGTTATTTTAGTTTTAAGTATTTCTATAATCTTATCATACTTTTCACTATTTTCACTATTAGAACAGAATATTTCTCGATTGTTCTCTAAATACTCTAATACACCCGATGATTTTGAAGATGTCAGATGAATGTCTTTTCTATCCTCTGCTGAAAGACACCCAATATCTATAATATTAAACAGATGTACTAAATAAGATACAATCACTGTTGAACCATCGTTAGAGGGCCAGGCTATATTAGGAACAAATTCAAAAAACAAAGATAAATAAATATTTGTTGCTTTGTAGTTATCCAGTTTTTTGCATGTTTCTTTTATAATATTTACCATTTGAGTGAATATCTTCTCTCTAGACTCTTTTGTACGCATTAGTTCTTTGATTATTGTATCAATAATTCGATAACTGTTACTTATAATAATACCATATATATTTTTAGAACCATTCACTACTTTCATTATCTTAGTAAAACATAAAATAATATCAACTTCCAAATTATATTTATATAAATATAAAAACAAAAAAGAAAACTTGTTCTCATTATCTATATATATTTCATCCCAGACACTTTCATCTATTTTTGTATAATATTCTTTGGCTTTAGGATTGCAAATATAACCTATTATTATCTTATTTCTTGTATGCTGATCATCTAGCGGAACGCTTCCTATAATATTGTCCGTCATTCGAATGAGTGAGTTGTCGTTTTTCAGATTTTTAGCATCAGATACTAAGAAGCTTATAACAATATGTATCTTGTAATCAGTTGTCTTAATTCTTCCACAAAGGAACAGCTTAAGCGCATCATTGCCACCAGCTCTAATGCTATCTAAAATTGTGGTTTTAATGGGGTCTAATAAGTATACGTATTTAGTCTCTATTTTAGCCATTTCTATGTCAATATAGTGTTTGATTACAAATTCTGTATAATTTTTTGGGTTGGCATATATTTTCTGTATTTTAGTAAGTTTGGCTATAATGTCTGCTTTGTCTTTTTTAGATAGTGTGTTTTCTGCTAGATCTAATTTCATGTGCTGTGTAGTTATATTCATCGAAATTCCATTTTTTATCTCTCCAAAAGTGTAAACTACACTAAACTTACCAAACAAGTCTGGCATTCCATCTTCTCTCCTGCTTAGTTTAAAGCCTTCAGACTCTACTGCAAGATTCTTATTATTCGAAAGTGCTCTAAATATTGTATTTAGACTTTCTTCTATGTTAAGTTCTGCAGATTTTTCTTCTTTGCTGCACATGCTTTCTATGTGCTTAATTTCATTAACCACTTCTTCTTTATTTCCAGCTATATCCGATGCAACATAAAGAATGTTTAGCAAACTGCTGTCCAGCTCATTTGTCTTTTGCTTTAAGTAAAGAATTTTGTCATTATTCAAATCTGCCACTACTCTACACCAATCCTGCTGCATTTCATAGTCAATAGCTTCTCTTGGCTCAGAATACTTTCTAAAGAAGTCTTTTAGTGGCTTAGTTTCTTCATTGTCGGACAGATGGTCTGTATTATACATTCTTACCACGGGATCATATACCAAACAGCACACTAGCCCTAGTATACCTGCCTCTACGCAGTTAGAATATTTTCGGATTTCATCATCTATTTCTTTGCCAGTTGTTCTATCATATGCCTTCACACGAGTATACGCAGGTAGTTCTGTTGTATCAATGAAAGGGCACACTCTATTCTTATCTACTGTCTCATTGAGATCACAAATATTCTTCGTATGATCAGTTACATTTGAAAGTTTACTCTCTTCTATAAACAGCTTTCCAAGCAGTTCATTGCACCTTGCTTTATTCTCTTCTGTAGAATTTTTATTTTTTATCTGGTCATTCAAAAGAATATACACTGCCTCTACGAACTCAATGTAATTTTCTTCTGTGTCAATAAACTCGTATATATACGACTGGACAAGAAACTGTGGTGTGTTCAAAAACTCTCCTGTCATAAACTGTTCATAGCTAGTTGGCACAGTAGGCAGTCCTTTTATTTCACTTGTATTTGCACTGCCATTGCCTATATACTTTTTTAGAAATTCAATAAGGATACCTATATCCTCGCACCATTTTTTTAGATCGCTTTTAGACTTTGTTTGGTCTTTTGTAAATATACGTAAACTCTGGTCAATATATGCGGGTGTTCCATCTGCACTTTTCAGAACAAGTTTTTTTTCTTCTGTAGTAATAGGAATATACACCTGTTCAGACAATAAGAAAAGGGCTGCCAGGATGCGCATGCTCTGTGGTTGCACTTCCTCTTTTCTCAGAAAAGAAGTAAATCCCTCCGGCAGCCCTGATACAATAGAAAGTGACCCATCTGCAGAGGGAAACATTTTAATTAGCAATTTATGGAACTGTACAAGATACTCATTCTTTTCTTTGTCCTCACAAATATCCTCATATACTGTGTCTTTGGCTGGGTTTCTTATATATTCATAACTTGAACTGTCATCATCTAACAGTCCGTCTGTTACATCATCTGTTTTTTTCAAGCTGCACACTGTGTTTATTTCAGATGCATAAAGTCGTTTGTTGCCCATATACCCGCACAAGCGCATACTACGCTCTTGGAGTGGACTTAGTGATTCGTCTGGATGTATTAATAGTTTATTCTCAGTAAATATCATTGTTTTTATGTTTTTTATGTTCTCCATCACAACTCTTGCACATATTGTGTGCATCACTAGTAATAGTTTTATAATCATACTATTTTTCATCATAGGAGTAAATTTAAAGGATGTGTTATCTGGAAGTAAAACTGACTCATACAGCTTATATTCTTTATTCATGCGGCAGGGGTTAAAATATTCTCTTAAAATATAGAAATCCTAAGTGTTATTTTGTTTTTAATAACCCGGTGCTGTTTTTACTATTTTAATTTATTATTGATTGGTCAGTGAATAGTATAAACACTTATGTAGTGTGTCTAGTTATGTATATAAGTTAATACTTTGTGATTGGTTACTTACTACCTTTTAGACTATTTCTATTTAAATACTCATCTAATTTATTCCAGTCATATTATAACAAGTATTATAAATAAAATAAAACCACAAAATAAAATTTATTTTAATTCTTATAGTGTATATGTACATGTCCTCTCTAGCAATAGAATATAAAATTAATTAATTAATAGTGTCGTGTCCCGTAGGTGGTAACTGTGAAGTCTCTACGTAATACTCCACTAAGTTCCTGGAACGGCAAAGCTTGTTATTGATATTTGTTGATTGTTTATTTATTGTTTTGTACCCTGACATATATTCTAATTCCGACTCCGGTATAAAAAATAAAATTTAATTTATCCTGAAATGGCGGATACGACAATAATCTATTTAAAATAAAATATTATTTATGCCTTACAAAGAATAAAAATTATAATTTTAAATAAATTATGCTTATGTTACTTTAAACCAAACGA
>LTDK01000058.1:0-11050 GCA_001642415.1 Nematocida ironsii
CCACAGAATGAAAATGAGCCACCTGCCATACAAACAGTACTAGGCATAAACTACAACGATTTGATGAAGATAAAAAAGATGAATATGGTTTCTGTTAAAAATCTTGATCCACTTTATAAGATATTTGATTGGGTAAAGAAGCAGAAAACTCCTAACATAGAAGACTTAAAGATTCCCAATTGGATCACTGGGTGGCTAGATTCACAGATGAACTGGCCGGTCAAGCCGCAATTTGAAAAAACAGTCGCCCACTTTACTGAAAATATTTCAACCAGAAATTATATTTCGGGATATATTGTAAAGCAGTTTGTTGTCTTTCATAGAGCGCCGGGCGTATCCTCAGCAAAAATAATTATTGGAACTTTTAAAAAAGACTTCATTATGTTTCGGAACCGATTGCATAGACTTAATGTACAAATCTCGCTCAGCACAGTAAAGATGCCATACGCGCAAAAAGAGTTAAATGCGCTTCTATAAAATATTCCTACCTTCCTATATATAATCCAAAATGCAATTCTCTTACAAGTATTAGTATAAAAATAAAATTAAAGCATAAAAGAATTAAGCAAAGTTATTCTGGTTATTTCGGTGTATAGACGTCCAAATAGATTATTAGGCTGGTAAAAACATATCATAGTGTAACAACAAATTGTGGGCTACCATGAGTTATTAAAAATAAATATCATTTATGACTTACATAGAATAGAACAAGATAATGGTTCAATTAAATTGGTCTTTACGTGTTTTCTTGAGAAAGGGCATTCTTAAGCTTTGCTCTTTATTTAATTTGTATATGTATTTACAGACCATATAATTAATTTAATTTATGTTGACGTATTGTGTTAACAAATATTTCTTATTTAATTTATCCTGTCATTTTTATGTAAAAATTCAGATACCTCATATAATGCTCTACACTAATACTAGTCTTAGCACACAAAATTAGTTTTTACAAAATTTTTTACAAATGACAGTTTCTGTTAAATAATTTAAAAATTAAAGTTAAAATAAACTTCTTTTGTTTTTAGATTACCCCATGAAAAGAAATAAAACTGAAAATAGCCCAAATATGAATATACACAGACAAGATAGAAAAAAACATAGTATATTCTTTTCTGCTACTGGAGTTATATATCTCATGTTAGTACTCCCTTTTCTATTTCAAGCAAGTGCTGTTGTAAATATACATGCTATACGGATAATTAAAAACTATGTGATAGAAGATGCCATAGTAAATCCAGAAGGATCACTGGTTCTAATACAGCCATATATAAACATGAAGTGTGGTCATTTATTTAACAAGCGATTTTTATTTCAGAAACCTACGCGTGGTCAAGCAACATTTTGTATTCTGAAGGAAGCATATTCCGCTAGGAGAATACAAAATACAGAAAATAATTATGAAAGAACAAATAATTTATCCAATGACATAGAAAACCTTCTAATATACATGGATGATTATTATGATACATTTATTAAAATGTTTTATTTTAATGAATTTAAGAAATCTTCATATGACCCATTAAAGGAAATATTCTTTAACTTTCTTATATTACTTTCTAAAAAAAATACAGATGCTGATGAAATAAGAAATGACTATAAACTTTTGGCATATCTTCTGCTTCTGTCTGAGGGGCTAGATATATCTCTAGAATTTGATGTAGACAGTACGCATACTGTTCTATTTCTAAAGGATGCAGATTCTCCGACAATTGAGCTTTCTTTAGAAATTAAAGATTTGAACAGTCTCTATAAGAAAAAAATACATACGTATTTATTAGATTTAATTAAAAGTGTAGTAAACTTTTTTATTAAACATAGGAATAACCCAGTCATAGAGCGTGCAGGATTTAAAGAGGCTTGTTCTTACGAGGAATATACTACAGGAAAGTTTACCAATCTACCTGGATTTCTTATTCAGGGGTATTTATATCATTATCTTGGTAATGTTTCGTCGGTAAAAGATTTTATTATGACTGTGCATTCAATATTGCGTAAATATATGCCATCTGCGAATGAAAGTGACCCTTCTCTTAAGCAAAAAAGCGCGCGCGCAATATTTGAAAAATTATTTATACCATTAAATAACTTAGACGGCACGCCCATTAAATTACCAGTTAATAATAGAATATGGAAAAATATAGAGTTGGTGAAAAACATGGAATTGATTTCGGGTTCTGTTTTATACAGTAACGATTTCACAGAAGAAGAAAAAGCTCAAATACTTTTAAATGCTAGAACTACTGTTCTTTTACAAGTAGATGGATCTTTGACTCAGTGCTTAATTAAGGACTATATGCTATTTTTGTTAAAAAAATATCAAAATGAAAATAATTGCACTCTTTATTCATTTGACTATAACCCGAAAGTTAATATTAGGAGTGATGACGATGCAAACATAATTACTATAACCGCCATTAAATATTTAACAACAAATGACGAAGTGATTGATTTAATTATCTATCTGTTAGTGCATACTCTTCATAATAATCTAAGTAGTGAACATCCAACTATGAAGCTACTTGAAAATTCACTTATTTATAGTACTAAGCATGGCACAAAAAAATGTTCCTTATATTTTACTGTTGTACTTATTATAATTCAATTTAGAAATAAGTTCTCTGACATACTCAAAAAAAGGTCTTCTATTAGTATACCGTCTAAATATCTAGAAATGCCTAAATGTTCCCTATCTTTTATATGTGTGTCTCTAGCACATAAGAACTCAGCGCACGCTCTTATTTATTTTATAAAGTCGTATCTACATATAAAAAACAAATTTCCCGATTATATCTCTTTATCTGATTTAATACTGAAGCATATGAAGCCTAACGAGCAAGAATGTTTCTTAAACTGTTTAACACAAAGAGGTCAGTCAATTAAATATATAAAATATATAATAAGCGATGAAGTAGATGTAGAAGTTGAAAACAAGGTAAATTATACAAATGATACAAAAGAATTTCTGCAGGCACTAAATACGATTTCCAGAGAAAACCCTAATAATTTTCAGAATATTTTTAATGGTCTTGACACTCTAATTAAAACAAAGCCCAATGAATGATAGATTATAAGAGAAGATGGCATTATTTTAATTTTATTCAATCTATTTAAAACAAATTATATAGAAGAGAATAATAAAAAATAAAACTATATAGAAAGTACAGCAAAAGAAATAGAATATATGAACTAGCAATAATTTATTAAAAACAAATATTATTTATACCATACAGTTTCTAAATTATTTAACTATATCCATTTTTGTATATCTTATTATCTCTTTTAAACATATTCTGTGTTATTTGGTGTCTTGGCTTTTAAATGAATCTTAAATGTCAGATAAATAATAGAAATATAATTATATAAGAAGACAGTTCACAAATAAAAATAAAATATCAAAAATGCCAATTTATATAGATTAATTGTTATAAAGGCTTCTACTTCCTTTCTTTACAGACTAACTTTTTGAAAATTAAAACAGCTCATTAATATAAGATATATAGTAATTAGAAATTTTTCTTTACATAAATAAAATAATCTAAGATATTTTAATTTTTAATGTGTAGTAAGAGCTTAAGAATTTTACTATTCCTTAGTTGTTTAATAGTAGCAGCTATCTTAATTATTACAAATTTCGGGACAGCGCTCTTTTTCCCAAGTAAAAGAAATACGCACAGAAACTCTACTTCTATTAAAGAGGATGATTATAAGTTTGTAGATATACAGAATGCCTATTCAGATAATCTAGACCAACCTGACCTATGTGAGCATAGTTCTAACAATGTAGAAATAAAGTGCTCTATCAAAGAAAATTCTTCTTCCGATGCATGCTTTACAGAGACAGCGTGCTCTTCAAAGAAATCATCTGCTATTGAACAAACTCCCGTAGCAGATAAGGAGACTGAAAATGCAAAAGATCTATCACCAACAAGGTATATCAGCGGCCAAATAGAACAAACAGGCGAAAATGCCAGTTATAACCCGAAGCATACAGTCAGCTTAGAAAAAAAGGAGCTTCTAGAAGTTCTAGACAAAATTGCAGAAAAAAATATTCCTCTTGCAGGAACAGCTCACTATAGTGACAGAATAATTGATGAAATTATTATATATAAAAACGAGATTGTAATTGTAAATATCAGGGTTTCAGGAGATTTAGAAGAAATAACCCTGTGGGAGGTACTACAGACATGCAGCAAAGACATAGACACCCACAAAGGTCTTAAAAAAAAGTCTTCTATTAAGGAATCTACTGTTTCATATCCAATTCTTATAAAATATATTCCAATAATTGCGCATTCTATTCTTACATATTATAGCTCATGCGAAATAGACGTGAATTCCATAGTTCTTTATGGATTTATCTTTACACAAAATGAAGACATATTCGAGCAGTATAAAATATTTTCCTCTATAAAAACACTCACTTTAAAGAATACTACTATCTATTCTAGCACATTGTATCTGCTAAGTAGATGCATTGCTTTAAAAGAGATTTGCTTTGATGTGGGCACAGATGTAAAAGTTGACACTACAGCGATTGCAAGCATTCCAAATTTAGAAAAACTAAAACTATATACAGTTAACAAGAAAAATGTGCCCTGGATGTTAAGCATAGCAAATTTCTGCACAAATCTTAAAGAAATTAATATAACAGAAATTGATTTTATGAATACAGCAGGGCTTAACAGCCTGATAAACCTCGAAAAAATAACCATCCTAACTCTTATGGATATTGTTTTCGATGGGATTCCTGACTTTTCATTTCTCAAAAAAATGCGTGCACTTCAAAAGCTAATAATGATCAGAATTTTCTACTCGTACACAAATGAGTTTATGCAGAAAGAGTTAACTAAAATTAAAATAACCCCAAGGTATTTGAATCCTACAATTGATTTAGACGGTTCGCTCATGCAGAAAGAAGAAGAGGATGTTTTATCTAAGAGTATAATAGAAGAGAACAGAACTGTTGGAGCGCATATTTCTTCTAACAT
The DNA here is from genome assembly GCA_001642415.1 of Nematocida ironsii. Classification (NCBI taxonomy): domain Eukaryota; kingdom Fungi; phylum Microsporidia; genus Nematocida; species Nematocida ironsii. The sequence goes on from LTDK01000058.1 coordinate 4,992, forward strand.
TGTTCGTATAGATAGCAAATTATATAACGACTTGGGCATGTGCAAAATAAATCCAAAAAAAAAGAGCGAATATGCTATAGCGATTATATTTGCCGAGAAGCTAAACGAGCGTAGCTGGATGAATTCAGTTGAGATTGAATTCTCTTTAGATGATACTATGCAAAATCGTCTAGATATTCGTGCCAACTCAATAATTGTAGTCAAAAGTGCCATACTTAAATATATTGAGTCGATTTCCTTCCCCTTTTTACATATTAAAACTATTAAGGAAATAAGTTTGACAAATTCATTTAAAGCCCCATATGAAAGCAACATGATTGATATATTTTTTAGCCAGATATTTACATATACAAAGCATAACAATATCAAAAAATTACACATGTTATCTTTAATATATACACTGCACATGGACACATATATGATTATTACAATTGGAAATAGCATGCTAGATCTCAATGAGATTTATCTTGTTAATGTTCTTTTTGAGCCTACAAATACTAAGCCTAAAAATAGCAATGAGGAGCACGCATTAAATTCGTATGCAGCGTATATCCAAACAGCATATTCATTTATGTTTAAATGCCGACTGATATGAAATGGGAGTACTTTTGAAATAGTTAGGGATTTATTTTCAAATCCATCGAATCACAGCTAATCCTTTCTTAATTTGCTTGGTCTAACCCGAAATAACACGAAACAATCAATGAGCTATTGATTTTTCATTAAAAATAACTATTAAAGACTGCTTTTACTTTCTACAGACATAAAATAAAGTTTTTTTATTAAGTTTTAGAGTGTTCGTATATAGTTTTCTTCTAATCAATAACAAATCGCCAATTTCTAAAGTAGCATAAAAAGTTTGTATTATTTTGCTTTGTTTTAAATATGAGAGGGTGTGTGGTGCTTGGCTGCCATCCATCCGAAACCTCTCAAGCTTTATATTAATAAATTGCTTTAAACTAAAAAAGGTTTTAAATAAAAGAAGCACAGAGAGCAACCTATATTTCCAAACTAGAGACCAGAAACTAAATTCAAATCCCAAAAGAACTTTACAAGGAAAATTTGCACAAAATGCAATAAAAAGAGGCATTTAGTTGAAGAATGGTATTCTAATTAAAAACAGAAACACTAAAGACATTGCATAATCTTAACAGAAAGGAAGGTGTGCGCAAATGGGCAGGAAATAACCAAAATGCATTCAATGGAACAAAAGACAAATTAATTATGGTTACTGAAATGACACTTTCAGGGTATACAATGTGGTTTACCTTAGAGCTGGATGCTTTAGATTCGGATATAGAGGATGTGTCAAAACAGGCGTAGCAGAATATTATTAGAATGCGCGCACAAAGTTACAGCGAGGATATGCAGATTTTTAGTAATACTAGACAGCGCCATATAAAGAATAAAAAAATGGAAATATAATTTATAGGAGATGAAAGAGAAAAGTAAAAATGGAAATAATAGCGATTAAATAAAAAGAAAACAAAAAGCAAAGAAAATATAAATGTAGCTATTTATTCACTATTTTGTATACCTATTTAGTATTGTTAAAACATATAAGTACAAAAAGTACTGTTGTACTGTAAAGTAGCCAAATGCATATTATTCTAAATACATTTTTTGTAACTTAAATAAATACAAATGATTTGATTAATAAAAATAACATTTTCAGAGTATTTTATTAGCTTGTTAAGAATAGACAGACATGCAGATAGTCATATAAATGACCTGCTGGGGATATAATCTATAGATTATATTATAAATGTGGTTAATTATATGAAATTTGAAAAAACAAATAAGGTAAGAAAAATATTTTATTTATTTCTATAATGAGCACTAGTATGATCTTAAAGCTGATGCTAGTAATTCACACTGTATATGCAAGGCTTGAGCTATGTGACATACATATGTTACAAGAGAGAGCAGATCTTATACCAGGAGAACTAACAATTAATTCGGGTGGCCCGCTTAATCTGCTCCGTGGATATATTATGTGCAAAAGTGGGTATATGCATAATAAGCGATTTTTTTCGCAGGGAATAGACACCGATTATAGCCTGAAAAAAAGTGATAAATTAAAAGAGAATATACATGTATATACATATACTAGGAATCCTGAAAATGACAAGTCCTACAAAAATATGATACGAAGTAGATTTAATAGCCGGTATACATTTGAGCTCCATCAGCAGATGATATATATGTTCCCGTGTGAAAATAATACTCTTTCTATTGAACCGTGTAGAAATGACTCGTTTACATGGTTTCTAAGAGCACACGATAGCAAACTAGATACTTCGCATCTCCTTGCTGCTCTGTTGCTTCTTTCTGAGGGTATTGATGTCCCTATTAAAATAGAAAAGAATATAAAAGGTGCGGAAAGAATATTTCTAAAAAGCTGGACAGGTGAATTTGTCTTTATTGACTTATCTTTGTGGATAGAAAGCAATATACCAGGCAATGCAGGAGAGAAAGTTTACCAAAAAGAAACAGAAAGCATTGTGGAGTTTTTTCAGAGACTGCGTATGGAGCCCTTTTTATCCGATTTACAAAAATGCAATATGCCAAAGACCCAAGAACACTTGAATAAGGGCTATTTCCTTGAAAGCCCGCAATTTCTTATACAGTCATATATTTTTGAGTACATAGATAATGTAGATCAGTATAGATTGTTTGTAGCAGCAGTGCGGGTTTTATTGCTAGATTTAGAATTATATCCAGGAAGAACAGAAAACCAAAAAAAATATTTTAAAAAGACTTTAGATTATTGCTTTATAGAAAAGAAATTGTATAAAAGTAGTGAAGACAACTATACTACAGATATTCTTAGTCTTAAATCTAAAATAGATAAAAGTGCAATCCTTCCCTTTACAAGTCCAGCAATGGTGCCTTTATACACTCATGTGCCAGAGCACATTCCAGAGAACTCAGCTGGCTCTATACAAGACGGGCCACTGCAATACAGCAACCATGTGGAGACAATGCTTTTGAGTCTGTTCACCTGCCTTACATACAATCCAGAAATCAACAAATGTTCAACTATGCATATGCCCGGTGCCTCTCTAGGCCTAAAGGCATTTTTTAATAAATATACAGTGCCCACAGAGAGTGCAAGTCAGACTAAGCATAGAGACTGGTGCTGGATTGTATCAAAGCTGAATAACTCGAATATTAAATATGCAAGAGAGAGTAGAACCGAGCTATGCGGGGGGTTAGCGAATATTCTTTATGTAATATCCGAACTGTTTGTTGAAAACAATGATGTAGTAGCTGCTATAGAGAATGTAACTAGTATTCCATACAATGAAGGGTCAGAATCAGAAAGAATAGAGAGTATAAAAAGGCTATTTTTGAATATTCTTAATTATCTAGCAGGAAATCATCAAATCCGCATTAAATTATCAGCCCTGGAATATCTGCCCGCAGTAGGGCGAACATTTGATATATTTGGAAGTATTACACTCAGTTTTGAGGCTGATAATAGAGAGGAAAGCATAAGGCTGGATATTCATCCAAAGTATTCTAAGTTTTCACTGGTGTCAGAGTTCAGCGACTATTCTGAAGATGCAAGGACTGAACTAATGCAGATAATCCGAAATTACAGTTTCATGGAAAGCTACATTGGAAGGATTATTCGGAATTATTTAAATAACAATATAAAGAGGCTGGAGAAAAAAACTCCAGAACAAAATCAAAGCACGCTTAATACCATGTTAGATAGAAATGTTCTAAATAAAATATTTTTGTGGGGGCGTATAGATTCTCTAGAATACAAAGCGTCTATAGTCAGATATTTTTTTATTAACAGAGGAAAAATACGAAAATTACATACTGACAATCAGCTGTTGCGTATTATTAGAAATATTATAGGAAGTGTCTCTCTTGGCAATCTAGTAGAAAGAAAGAAAATATTAATATCATGCATGTGCTGCTTTAATTATAATGAGTACTTTACAAAGATTGAATATGATCCAAAAGAGTTTCTAACTGCAGCAGAATTTAATAATAATGATGTTTGGGGTTTACTGGGCGACATAATAGATATAAGCAGCTCAGAAGAAATATTTAACGATTCTCTCTGCAATCTATTAAGCCATTCTATTTTTTTTAAAAGAGTAGTTAATATATTTGGGGCATACACATCTTTCAATGCATTCTGTATTAGATTAATCAAAGTGCATGGATTTGATGCACCACAAAATGTAATGAAATGCATGAAAGAGGAAATAGAAGCATATAATGCCCGGGGGCTAGCCCATGTTTGGTTTTTATGGCTATTATATGCCTGTGCAGAACCATTGTCTAACCTAAGGCTTATTAAAAGCATCTATATGTATCTAGAGCCTACGTACATTTCTTGTGAGTATATAAGCGATGCAAAGGATATAAAAAACATAGATTTTAACCATGTTCTATCTGTTCTGGAGGCAAAAAAGTATTTGCTGGGCATAGAAGAAAATGAAGTAAGCAAAGCAAAATACGAAAAAACTATAAGCGATATCAAAAAATGCAGTCTTCTTGTATCAAGTAAGCAACTCTTAACTAACCCGAACACAGCTCGGAAAAGAAGCCATTTAGGCAATCAGGCATAGTCTATTACCTTTATAATGTGCAGATTATTTTACACCAACACTTTCTTATTTAAACTAGCATTAAATAGAACCCTAGGTTTTTTAATGCAGTGTGTAAAAATAAAAATACATTTTCACTTGTGTTTAATGACTTATATAAATATACTATTCTAGCCAGCTGGTTTAGGGTTATATCGGGTTATATTCATTTATAGATTATATTATGTTTCTAATATTTATATACTTCTATTCAGTATTCTACTAGATCATTATTTCTTTATTAACACATCACAAGAAGTAAATCATAGGGATTAATTTAAATTAAACATCCTACTATTATTTTCTAGTCTAGGTATTATAAAAATACCAGAAGCCAATAGCATTTAATTGTTACACCCTTCCTAGAAAAAGGAGCTATCGATCTTCAGTGCATATAAAATAGATACTTAATGCCTGCTAATCATTTATTCAAGCATTTCGCGCCGTATACCAATAAACTAGCAATTAAAGAAGCCAGGAGATTCCCTCCTCGTAAATGTGAACTCTTGGTATCATAGCAAAACTTTACATTTATTAATTCCAGAAATTATTATATGTGAACTATGCATAATTTATTAAAAATAAAATATTGTTTATGCCTTACATAATATAGTTTCTGTCTTCTTAGTTTATGATTACGATAGATGTATTTATATCACAGCGGGTAGGTATATATTACTATCATGTTAATTGTTCTATTCATTTACAAGGCGCAATGTCAATGCTGAGGCGTGTATAATCTCCGTATGCCCACAGAGAATCAACAGAAAGAACAATTCTATTTTAATTATATAATTGTTAATCAATAGTGATATTAGATATAAATAGGAGATTAACATATGTAAAAGTAATTGTTAAAAGAATGTGCACAGGTAAGAGGACAGTATATAAAGAAATAAAAATAGAAGAACAGAAGCCTTGTGCTACAATACCACATAGAAAAAAGCACAGAGTTTGGTATATCACATTATATTTAGCAGTTTTATACCAGTGTATACGCTGTAAGACAGATTCACTAGAGACTATAGAAGAAATAAAAAACAGTAAAATCATCAACAGTAAAGGTGAAGAGATAAGCATATATCTAAACGGGATTATTTCGCCCTTCTGGGGGTTCTGTCATGAGCAAGTAGGAATTTTAAACAACTTACGCTTCTTCTGGCATACTGGTCATATTGCTAATAATAAAAACCCCAAAAATTCTTCAACAAAATATGCCATAAACCAGCATACAGATGAATCCGAAAAATTCAACGCGTCTAAAATAGATGAGGACATAAAGCCACCCAAAAATATAAACACCTATATTGAAGAATATAAGAAAACAATGCATATTCTATTCCCATCAGAGGATGAGTATTTGTCAGTATATACAAAGAAACAGAACTCATTCTATGCGTTTTTAAACCACCCAGGCATGAAAGATTATAAATATAAACTTCTTGC
>LTDK01000122.1:0-10651 GCA_001642415.1 Nematocida ironsii
TTTAAATTAGCAGAGTATTAAATTGCTTTTTTTAAAATTGTATAAAATACATACACGAGTTGTATTTTCTATACTAACAGTCTACTCTATATATATATCATATTATAGCCCGAAATACCCCGAAAATTAAGCCCATCCGTTCTTGTGCAAGTAAAGTAGTCATTAAGGCCTAGATCAAAGCAATACATAGCTATTTCATCATTTGATTCCTTTCTTGCATTGTTTAAACCCATATTTTATAATATGAGTTATGGGATTAGGTTTTGAAATAGAAACTAAGAAATGCTTAGAGACTCTATTTATTTCAGGCGTGCTGTTTTTAACTGGCATGCTTATATGGAGGGTGGCATTCAGTACGCCTGAAGAAGCTGCGGACAGTTTATGTGTTAGAATGCCAGAGCAGAATCAGTTACATTCTGAAGAATCTGAAAGGCACATGCAAATAATTAATGCATCTGATTTATGCCATATTGTTATTTCTTCTTGTGATATGCCAAGTCTACTCTGCTTCACTCTATCCTATGGTCTAAATTATACAGGCTTTTTTATAGGGATAGGAAATAAAAAGAAATATAGTATTAATACAAAGAATGCTATACGCCAACAAATATTGCAAATAGAAAAAAAAGTATGCCATTTCATTAAGAAAGATTCAGTAATAGCAACAAAACTAGGGAGAGTGTGCACATCAAACGAGCTTAATAACAAGCTAGAGAATTTCGGGTTATGCACTATTTCTGAGAAGCCGGATTCTTGCTTGAAAAAGAATGAAGGAGGCGTGTATATTATAAACGAGTGGGCAGGCAAGACGCGCACTGACATGATGTGCAAAATACTTGTTTGGGCAGAGATGCAGAAGAAATTGCGTGTAGAAAAGACAAAAGTGCCAGAGTGGATGATAGAGTGTATAATAGCACAGATGAAGTGGCCAACTCCAGATGAAGCAGATGAATTAAGTATATGTTTTATTGGTAGAATAATGCAGAAAATAAATTCAGTGGATACTTGGCCAATAAGTGGAGTGATTAGGCAAAGCATTACTGTCTTTCAAGATGTATCAGATGATGTACAGCCCAGAGCAGTTTTATTTTCTTTGTGCAAGCGAGCCTTTATTATTTCACCATCAGCAGAAGTACAAGGTAGATTTAATCCCTCTAATAGAGTAGTAAATATTAATAATGTATTTATATACGATGAAAAGTGTGGATTAGGAATAAAGGTTCTGAGCAGTGAAGAACAGATAGAAGGTATAGTGTTACCAGAGGATGAAATAATCCAAAATAGTACAGAAGAAACAGTTAGAGGAGAGTTAGTACAGCATTTTATTATCCCGTCAAGCGAGTCCCATCGATCGTTTTCTGGGTATACAAAGCAAGAGTTTACTGCGTATTTAATATTATAAATTTGTTACCAATAATTTGAAGTATTATATTCCATAGAATACTCAGACCAATAACTCGAAATAATCCAAATCTAAAATATTTAATACTATAAGCTGAGTTATGGCTATTATTAGTTATTCTAAGAATATATTTATAACTTGAAAATCATTGCTGTGTTGTTTGACAGGAGATACTAGAACATAGCTAGATATTAGTCTGGATGAACTTTCTTTTTTTATTATTAAGATTTAGAATATTTAGAAACAATCTAAATCAGATCTACATTATTCTAAAGTATATATTTATAAATTTTTACTTTTCCAAAAGTATGTTGTGGATTTTCGATAAAAGGCCCAAGCTATATCCTAAAATGATGAAGTTTATATACGGCGTTGTTTTTATTTTGTTTTCAACAGTCGCTTTCTCTATGTATTACAACCCAAGGAACATAGGAGATGACAGCACAGAAGATATGAACTTTAGTGATATGCTGGATGTAGAGGAAACAGAATTAAATGCACCACAAGGATGCACTGAGGCAGATACAGAGAGAACTTTGCTGGCGGACGGATCGACGTCTTTACATGAACCTGCATTTTTAATAGAGAACCCACAGAGCCCAGTAGATAAAAATAAAATAGATAAAAATAAAATTGCAGATGACTCAAATAGACAAGCTGCAGGTATTAAGCACACAGAAGACAGTACATATGAATTAAAAAGGTCCAAATCAACATGTAATTTGCAGGAGAAAGCAGATGCGGCGCCACACAAAGAATCAGAAGAATCCAGCCAAGAAACCGCACTAACAGAGAATACTGAAGAAATAAAAGAAAATATAAAAACACCACTAAGTAATTCAGAGCGGGTGCCAGACCAGGCATGCCCAGGTGCTCTAAATGAAGAGAGGGATAAGGCTGCTGCATGTCATAGCAAAGAAAAAAGTGCCCAGAACAGAAGTGCAGAGGAAGGTATAGGTACCGATCCAAGTACTGTGCCTGCAGCCAGACCGCATTTTTATATAGGAACTGAAGAGACAGATTTCGGGTTATATGCACAAGAGAACCAAACAAACCCCTCTTCAGAGCAAGGTGCAGAGGAAAGGCCAGATAGTCAGCCTGCGTCTATTGTGCCCTCATACTTAAAGAGCACAGACGAAATGGCCATTATAAAATGCCTTCCCTATCTAAAGAAATCCCAGGGATAATTACTAGTATTTATTTGATGAAAAAAGACAGAATGGGCAGTCTACTAAAACTAAAAAATTAAAACTTCCATTAAATAAACTATGTACTCGCTTATACAAATTTTGAGTATTTTGTATTGGATATACATGCTAATCAATAAACACGGTTGGGTTTAGGGTTATTTATACTGATCTCTCTAATGATCGATCTACACGGTCTGTATTTAAATAGAAACGCATTGGTGCTGTATTTCTTTCTTTGATTTTATGAATGGCTGTGTATTCCAGGCTGTATATTAAGCTGTTTCTTATAAACTCAAAATTCGAGTTATATATTGACTGTACCATTCAAAACCAAAAGAATATGGAATATGAAATTTGATACGGACTCTATACGCATCACCAAGGCATGCTCTATTAAGAACTCTATATATATTGATATTCTTTGGTGTTTGAGCATTGAAAGTTATGCTTTATTAGCTTGTATATGGTAAAGTTGCTCTCAATGAATACAAGCAGTATAAAACATTATTATACATAGCTAGTTCGAATAAAATAATTTTATGTAAAATACAGAATGGCAATAAGCATTCTTTTGTAGATTACAGTATTACTATGCAAAATATAAAAGAAAATTAATTTTACTATAATTCTTAGATATGGAAGAAAGATACACAACGTTCAGAGAGAACAAGCATATGGTAAGAAGTATATTGAAGCATAAAAGCATTATGATACTATTAATGGCAATCTGCAGTATACGTGCAGTGATAGAACTAGATGCAGCGTATTCAATGCAAACGCATTTAGAAAATGGCATGGCAATGCATCCAGAAGGAGGGCTCTCACCACTGTGTCAGTATGCAATGCGCAAGAATATGTTTATACAGAATTTACGTAGGTATTTATTTACAATAGATAGCTATAATATTAAAGATGAAAAGTTTGGGTCTACTATATATGATGATATTGACAATAACTACTTGCAAGTATTCACACAGCAATTAATTAATATGTTCCCATCAGAAGATAGGTATTTATCTATTGAGTCAGAGAAGAGTGATTCATTCACTCGGTTTTTGAGAGAGCATAAAGACAAGTCAGATGGTTTATATGTTCTTGCTTCTTTATTTCTTCTTTCTGAAGGGATAAATATTCCTATTGAAATAGTAAAGGATAAAGAGAATAAAAATAAAATACTTGTTCTAAAGAAGAAAAAAGTAGAAGAATTAGAAAAGAAAGAGGATAGTAATAGTGAGTCAGAAGAAAAAAGAGTAAAGATGAAAGAAGGATTCCATGTCAACTTAAGCATGAATATGATGGGCAGAGAAGAAGAGGATAATACCGCCGAGCCAGTATACCAGAAGAAAACAGAAGAGATAGTGAACTTCTTCAAGAGCCTTGTTAATACAGACCCATCTTACCGTCTAGATGTGCCAGAAGAGTTTTTAATGCCTACTACACATGAAGAGTTCCTAACAGGGAATTTTCTGTGTAATCCGAAATTTCTCATACAGTCATACATATTTGAGTACATAAACAGCGTGGAGATGTATAAAAAGTTTGTAAGAGCTGTGTATGAATTAATTACTGAGAAAATATCTGATGAAAAAAAGAGTGAAAATCCAAGTATGGAGACAAAAAATAAAGCACAGGAAGTATTTAATACCCTATTCATTAGTGGGGCATCATGTGAATTACCTAGCAAAATGAAAATATTTAATGAATTATATAAATTTGAGTCTAAATGGAATACTACCCAGGAAAATATGCCTTTAATAGAGAATTTCTATTTTAATAATTTAAATAGAGATGGTTCAGAAAAAAGTAAGGACCAGATAGATTCTATTAGTAGAATAAAATACAAGAACCATACAGTGAATATGCTTCTCGGGATGATATGCTGTTTTTCTTTTGACCCAATTACAAAAGAATATACTACAAAAAGCCTGCTTAACCCAAGCACAGAGCTAAAGGATTTTTTAAGAAAGTACAGGTACCCAACAGATCTTATAGACGGCAGTGCGTATCTAGACTGGTGCAAGGTTATAGGCAATTTACACACTACAAAAAAGGCAGATGGAACCCTCACAAAATTCAATCCAAATGCTAAGCTTGGTATAATAAACCTACTATATGGCATAGAAGCATTGGTTGGGACACCCAGCAACTTTAAAAGTAGAATTTTCCATCTAGAGAACGCAGTAGAGTCTTTAATAGGAAAAGACCCAAGTCGCATTGAGACAGAATCACTATGCGTTAATTTAAAAACATGCATAGAAGAGATATTTCAATCTTTTAAAACTAAAAACCATATAAGCGTATTCTGTAATAAGTATCAGATCCTCCCAATATATCAAAATACATATGACCTAGTTCCATTTGTGGCAAATAGGCTTAGCATTACATATTTCTTGAACATTTCAAATACATCTAATAATTATATCGAGTTTAATCTAAGCATAGACAACTATGACGAGTTTAAGATAGATTACAACAAAACTGACAGGGAGTATGCAGGTGCTGCTCCTGTTGAGCAAGATCTATGGGGGATGAAAAAAATGGCTAGCTCTTCTACTCGCTACATTGATTGGGTAGTAAGCCAATATTTATACATTAAACAAAACAAACTTGCATACTCAAAGGGCAAGAATTCTAAGTATGAGGATGTAATAAGTAGAGTATTAAATGACAAGCCGCGCTCTCCGAATAGTCTACTGCTATATGGAAGTTTGGATAGTAAGGCATTTAAGTCGAAAATTGTAGAGCTGTTTTTAATACAGGCCAATGAAAGAAATGGCGTAGTTTTTGATAATAACATGATAAAATTCACTAGAAATCTTGCTAATGAGGCATCTTCTATTGTTGATTCTGAAAATTCTCCTTCTATATGGCTATACATATACAATGAGAACTATGAAAAGTACTATCCAAGAAATGCGGGTTATATAGAGGAAGAGTGTGATTATGCCAAGTATCTTTCTATTGTAAAAAAGCAGTTAGACTCAATGAGTTCATCTGGCAACTCCTTGATTACTAGCCATCTTGTAGCACTATACAAGTCGCTGCATGCGTGCAACAACAAATACTTGTTTTTCGGGTCATTCTATATATTCGCAATTATAATTAATGAATTGTCTATAAGTGGAAAAGAGACTGAAACAATACAAAATACAAAAGGTATTATAAACGAAATGCAAATATGCAATCCACGCAAGTTCAACATAAGCACAATTTGTTTATCCTGGTTCATTCGCATAAGTTGTTGGTATGAAGACATTCCTCTGGCATTTACCAAAGTTATATATGGTTATATACAGCCAGAAGATTCGATGGAAAATATTAAATTGTTTTTTATCTCTGATTTCATTGATTCGGCTTTGAATAAAACCGTGCATTTTATGACAAAAAACAAAGATAAGCTGTTAATTGCGGATGATAAGGATGCACGTAGCACAGAGTCCATAGAAAGGAAATATAAGATGGTTTTGGAGTTTGTAGAGGGGTTATTAAGTTGTTCTGCTCGCAATAACTTGTCTTCTGTTCATTTGGATGAGAGAATAGAAAAATAAACAGATCTATATATCTATATATTAAGAGGGCAATTCATGCAAGGATTTATAAATATAAAATTATTATTTTTATTCTTTATACACACTCATGGTAGACATATAATGAACATTCTAGCTTAATGACTTAAGGCAGTCTATGCACATTTATCAATGCATGTGATCTGTGTCTAAACAGGCTTAATAAACACTAAGTACTTTAAATACAACCCGAAATTGTTTGAGTTGGGTATTTATTGATGATGGGATCCAATCTGATAAATTCAATAATTAATCTATATAACCCGAAATGAAAGACATGTAATCTCTTAGACACAAGATTATGATATAATCTATTGCTTTTGATATGCTTCAATAATATCAATTCAGGCTGATTATGCTGCTTCGTATAGTTTAGTGGTTTACATGTGTTTATACAAAGCAATCATAATGTTTTAAGGACTAGTAGTTTTATTAGAGCTATAAAAATATCTAAGGTATTTAAATTTTTAATGAAAAAGAAAAACACAAGAGCACTGCTGTTACTTAGCTATATAGAAGCACTGGCTATACTAATTGCAATATGGGCACATATATCGCGCAGTCAAAGTAAATGCGAATATACTTGGATGTCTAGAGGTGTGTATGTACGTGCGGAATCAGATGAAGAGAGTTCAAACGACGGATCCTCCCCTGCACCTGAAAGAGATTCTATGTGCTCGGACACAGATAATGCTTGCACATATACCACACCCCCGCCTAAAATAATAGACTATCCATCCGAACTCAAAAAAAATACGTTATTCAATCGCATGGCTGCTGAGTCAGATACGTTCTATTGTGTAGAGGGGGTTGGCCAGCAGCAAGAAGAACCCGAAATAGCTGCTATGCAAAAAAAAGATGCTTCCTCAGAACAGAATGGGAAGGAGATATATGACTGGATCAACAATGCGACTGTTTTCGGGTTTACCAGAGACAGAATAAAAACCCCAGAACCCGGCATTGAACCAGAGCGTTATGCAAAAATTAGTAATGTATTCCGCCTAATAGATATTATCCAATCAATTGTCCCAAAACTGAATACCTGTGATACCTTCTTCAATCCCTATGTACTCATGTACATTTTTCATGAAAAGGATGAAGTTGTAATTAGAAGCACTAGAGTCTCTGGAAAAACAGAGGAAAAAACACTATGGGAAGTACTGCAAGCATGCAGTGACGGAATAGGCATAAACGGGGATACAAATGATTCCAGCACTATTGATACTGTTACTATTACGTGTCCATCGCATAACAGTGAAATAGTAAAATATGCACTGCTGTCATATTTCAATGCGTGCAAGGCGCATATAGACCGGCTGGTACTTGTTGAGTTTGAATTTTTACTAAACAAGAATGTATTTGATGACTATACACTATTCTTTTCCATAGAAAAGCTTTTACTGGTTAAGACAGAAATTCACATCAGCACACTCAACCTACTAAGAGACTGCACCAACATGAGAGAGCTCTGCTTTGACCGGGTTAAGTTTGAAGGTGATCCAGATACCATTCTGACTCTGCCACACACCATAGAAAAATTAAAAATACATTCTATTAAAGCTGAGTATGTAAATTGTATACTGAGGGGAGCAGCCCATTGCCACAACCTTAGAGAAATAGATATAGGAAAGATTAAATATATGAACACAGATGAATTAAACAACATAAAAAACCTTGAAAATGTGCACACATTCTATCTTAATGACATAATTTTCAATAGACCACCAGACTTTGCGTTCCTCAAGCGTGCGCACATGCTTCAAGAGCTGGGTATGTGCCGTATTTTCTATTCATACCCAGAAGAGGTCTCAGAGGAAGAAGATTCAGATGAAATTAAACAAAATCCCATATACTTTAATCCAGATACTAAAGCAGGCGGGCATTCCCGTTTAAGTACGAATTCACTAAACAGTCTGAAAGTCTTGGAAGAACAAAACAGAACCATTGGAGAGTACATTTCTCCTGTTAGCATTCATGTAGACAGCACACTGTATACAGCCCTAGGACTGTACAAAATAGAACCATGGAAAGAGTGTATATACACTCTGTGCATTGAATTAGGCTGTGTGCTATTCGAACCCCTTGCAAATTCTATTAAGGTTTCATTCCTTCTTGATGCACAGCAGCGCTGTCTTAGCATCAATGTCAAGTCGGCTGCTTATGACGACAGCTCTGCAGCTTTATTCATCAAGCAGGCTGTTTTCCCATTTTTACATCTTAAGACCATTAAAGAAATAGAATATGTGAGCCAGTTTAAAGGCATGGGAGAGAACAAAACAATCAATGTATTTTCTGAACAAGTAGCCGAGTATGCAAGATATAATTCGGTTGACAGGCTGTGCATACTATCCCCAGACACTCTAATACCCATGAATATTTATAGGATTGCCATGCTTAATAAGAATATGCCGTGTCTTTCAGAGATGATTCTAAATAATATTATTTTCACTGAAAACGGCACTGTGCCAGAAAGCAGAGAAGATGCAATTGATTTACAGTTCTATACTGCCCAGATCAAAAATATGCACCCAATCAGATTTAACTACAAACTTATAAGAAGAGGAAATAGACTTGAATTCACTGATGATATTCCTGCTTCTAGAAGCCATGCATTTACTGATGAGTCATCTGATTAAAATATACTAATATATTTTTCTTCTATCTATTTCTTTCCTTCTGTCTCTTTCTGTATATATTAATATTGGCTGGTATAGCTTATTCTATAAATAAATAAATGTAAATTTTATTTCGACAGAGTACTTCCTAGAGTGATAAATAATTTTAATTTAAGACAAGACAAGGCAAGGAAAGACAAGGCAAAATAATATTCATTGTTAATAAATCATAACTAGTTCATATAACACAGCAGTATTTCTCCAAATTGTGTTTCGGGTTGAAAAGCATCATATGCCCGATTTAATTTAATATATCTCTAATAATTCGTTTATATTCTATGATTTATACTGTTATATATCTATTTCTTCTATTGTATTCTATAAGATATTTTAGTATATTTAAATATAACTTGTTTGTTCTTTATGTTCTGTATGGCATAAATAAATATTTTACTTTTAAAATTAAAGTGTATAGTACTAGTAATAATATGAATAGATTTATTATTTACAAGCAGTATATATTTAAAAATAAAATAGAAAAAGAGAAGAGAAAGAATGAATGAATGGGGAGAGAGAGAGACTAAACAAAAAGAGAACAAATAATGAGATAGAAGACTAAGTGTGCATTCTAGGGTGTAGTATTATATTTAATTCAAATAGTTAATGTGTTGTTGTAACTACCCCTATACTATGAAACATACCAATCACATAGTGTACCAATCAAATATAGACCAATTAATTAGGCTAAGTTGATTTGATCAATCAATATAACGGAGAACAGTATTTGATTAGTCAGTTAAGAGGAGAGAAATAACCAATTAATTGAAAGGCCCCTCTAAATTAAAATATAAATATCAAAATAAAGATCGTTAATTAGATGAAATTAGAAAAATCAAATCGGGTAATAAAAAATATTTTATTTATTCCCAGAATGAAAAGAGGTATGATCATAAAACTATTAGTGATGATGTACACAGTGTGTGCAAGACTTGTGTTGAGTGATATAAAGACAATAGGTGAGACAAAAGTTATTCAAGAAGATAACTTATTAATCCATCCAGATGGACCATTAAATCCACTCAGAGGATATATTATGGACAGGAGTGGATATATGTATAACAAACGATTTTATGCGCCAGAAATAGATACAATGTATAAATTGGAAAAAACTGGTAAAGTAACAGACGATGGCAAACCAATTTATAAATACGAAAGAAAACCAGTAAATGACAAAGCATATACAAATATATGCAACTCACCAGCAAAGAATGAATATTTCCTTCGCTTTCATACACAACTAATAAATATGTTCCCAAGCTCTGATGGTGCACTTTCTATCATAGCAGGAAGACCAGATGCACCTACATCCTTCCTGCTAAAAGATGAATTAAAGGATGACTGTATATACATACTAGCTGCTCTTTTACTATTGTCTGAGCAGGTTGGTGTTTCTATTAATGCAGAAATAAAAGAAAAAGGAAATGAAAAACTTATTCTGAAAAGTGCTGACGGAAACACTATATATGTTGACCAGAGCCTAGTACTTTATAAAAATAAGGAAAATTCAGAAGAAAAAATTAAAACTTATCACACAGAAACAGTTAAACTTATTAATTTTATGAAACACTATGCAGAGGATGCGATAACTTACGTACAACAAGATGGCTTTATTGAGCCAACTAAATATGAACAGTTCGTGGAAGGAAAGTTCTTAAGTACACTACAGTTCCTTATCCAGTCGTACATATACGAGTTTATTGACACAAAAGACAAGTATATTAAGTTTGTAAAGGCAGTACACACTCTCTTGAATGACCAGATAAATAACAACACGTCTATTACAAAAAAGAAAAAAAAGTCATATGAAAGAGTATTGAG